>LOJH01007277.1:6813-32199 GCA_001685095.1 Ellobius talpinus
CCTTCACAAAGATGAGGTGAATGACTTGACTATGGTCATGTCATTTGTAATCAACGAGAAAAGCCTACAAAATTGTTCTCTTAAGAGTACAAGGTACTTTTTAAAAATAGTTTTGTTTTGATATTGCTACGGTCTTCTATACAACAGAGGTTGACCTTGAACTCAGAATCTTCCTGTGACTATTAACCACCACATCAGCTTCAAGGTAGTTTAAATGTTACTTGTTTCTTAATCATCAATTTCATTTTATTGTTCCCCTATTTCTGGCTTGCTCCCTCCTTGACTCTCAAAAGAAAGAAAACAATTCTGTAGCATCCAAACACATTCGACACAATTTATTGTTTCTTTAGAAGTTCTTCAATGCTTTTACAGGTGAAATGACTACCATATATAAAGCTTTCAAAATTGCATCTTTCACCCATAGAAAAAGAAAAGACATATAGCATCGTTGTAGCATCTTGGTAAAGCACATGTATAGCAATGAATTCTTGAGTTTCTAATTGATTGGGTAATTTCAGTAAATGATTTTCAATGATGGTGAGAAATGAGATGCTGTATTATTAAAGTTTGATTATTTGAATATGGTGAAGCATAAAACCTAATATGGAGATACAGGGTATTTAAAATATGTTGTATTTTGTTACTTGTCTTATTTATTTCTAACTCTCAGTTATCCTTATGACTCGAGGTAGAATACTGGAACAGACAATCCAGAGAAGTGGATAATAAGCAAGTCCCAGATATTAATGTTATGGCTATACAGTGCTAAAACAAATAGTTTAAATGTAATCAGCTCAATTGAGTGAATTATTTTCTATTAAAGATTTTAAAAAACAGTTGTTTGCAGAATTTAACTGAACCACCAATACTTATAAGGTTTATATGTTTGACCCTCACTTCTCCTCCCCCCTTTAAATTATGACTCCTTCAGACAATTATTGCCTTTGATCGTATTTAGGTTGATCATAGTAGAGCGTGGAGCGTGTTTGTTAACAGAAAATAAGGTAGCCTAAAAACTGATGGTAAGTCATAAAGGAGAGTGACATGTCAAGTTAAAATGTGCACTTTAAAGAAAAATCTCTTACAGATTTTCTACTTATTGTTTTTATCCATACCTTTTGTTTGATGATCATCTCATTGATGTCCTCGAGATCACCCACCATCACCCTCTGTGATTTTATAACTCGATCAAGCAGAGAAAGCCATTCTGCAAGTTCTGTCCAAGCTCGGTTGAAGTCTGCCAGAGCAGGTACCTCCAACAGCAAAGAAGATGGCATTTCCAGTTTGGAGATGACAGTTTCCTTGGTAATCACAGACTGTGTCACTAGAGTAACAGTTTGACCAGAAGCTAGTGTTTTTGAAAGAAGGAAGAAAAGAAGAGAGAAAATATGAGAAACAAGCAAATGAGCCACTTTCAGTAACAATAAACATTAGTTGATAGCCAACAGTTTGAGTCAAGACTTCTCACAATGTATCTAACAATGTGGATACTTTATAGGGTATATATCAGAAAACATTTAAGTGGTTGATAATCTTTAAAAATTTTTAAACTTATTTTCATGCTTTAAAAATTTAATTTGTTTCAGTAAGAATCATATAGTTTGTGAAGTTTATAAACAAAACTATTGGGATATTTCTATGTAAGACTTACATATTTATTGACCATTCAAAGAAGAAAATAAAAAACTAAAGATTGTATAAGGTCATATTTCTGATTTTCTTGAATAATAAAAGTACTTAGTATGAAGAAACTCTGCATCATACAGTGGGAACACTTCACATTTTATCTTCTGTTTTGGCAATACAGTAGCAGATAACAATGAAGAAAAAGCAAGGTCTATTATTTTTTAAAAGCTAGTAAAACTTTTCTTTTTGATATAAAACACTATTTCAAGGTCATTAAAATCCTAAATTAAAGTTAATAGTGTTGAATACTTCAATGGATATGTGGAGTCTTCAGGCAAGACATATGGGTGAGAATCCTGCTGTCTGCCTTAGGAACCCTGACACCTTGCTTAAGTTATTCAACCTCTCTAATATCGAGCTTTTCTCATCAATAAGGGAAGAAAATAACAAAGTAAAGGTCACAGGGGAAGTTGTCTGGACTTAATGATAATACAAGAAATGTAAATACAGCAATGCCACACAATATCATCATCATCATTGTCATGGTCATCATTGTCATTATCACAGTATTAGTGAGGTGCTAATAAGCTAGTCATTAATGTTAAGTATTACTATTTTATCATTACTTGGTCAATTATAAAATACTTCTAAAAATATGATGACAAGTGAGACATGAGGACTGAAGACATGAAAAATTGGGGGAAACTCGGTCTGCTGTTTGTTTGCTGCCCTATATTAACTAAATGATGCTGAGATAAATTTGCTGGCATGAAATGATGCCTTGGTAACAAGATACAGAAGGATGATCAGAAACCAGTGACAAAAGGAAGAATTCATTAATCTGTTTTACAGACAAATGTGACAGCATCATTATAACCAGTATAGCCGCAGCAACGCAATACTGGTTCAGAAGGAAAGTATTCAGGAAGCACTGAAAATGGCATCTTAATGGAAGATCTCATAGTGTGTACAAGGGGGTTATTCAAATCATATCAAAAATGTGCACATTTATACTCTGAGGTGACAATGCATTGATTTCAATGACTGCATTATTATTCATACTTTTTAAGGTGGTCTCCTCATTAAGAATATGGGAGAGGTAGAAGGATGCTTCTTCTCTTTCTAATGTCTAGGAAACACCCAGCAATTCCCACAGACAGAAGAGTAAGGCAGAGTGAAAAGTGTTGCAGGTGTCAGAATTGAAACATAATACATAAAAGTAGTAAGGAGAAAGCTAACACTGAAGAAATAAGAAACATTGTTTTTCAAAGTCATCTCACTACTGAGAGCATTTCTGAAAAGCAGAAAACCTAATCTGAAGCAAAACTATCATCTTGTGATCTATAGTATAGAGTTGTTCATATACTTGCACTCTCCGCCCCTACTGTAAATTAGGTTTCGATATTATACAAGAAATATCAACCAAGAAATTGGATCCTCAGAAATGATATATGGGTATGGTTGAGAGGAGAATTAAAATCTAACTGTAGGAGTTTACTGTAGACCATTATGTGAACTGGAAAACATGCTCCTAAAATAAATACACACTGACTTCTAGCAGCATAGAATAGACTGAGAAGATTTCAAGGTTTTCTTTGACAGCACTCCCTTCAAGACTTTTATTGTTTGAAAATTTCATACATGGATATAATATGTTTTAACTCCACCACCTCTCATTTCCTCTCCTCAAATGCCTCCTCTATCCTCAATCACTTTTCCTTTCCAATATCAAGCGCTTAAAAAGCAGAGTTCATTTGGGCTGTGTGTATATGTATGGGTGTAGGATGATCTACTGGAACATGTGTGATCATGAAAGGTCACAAACTTGAGGAGAACTCTCTCTCTCTCTCTCTCTCAGCAGCCATCAATTGCCAATAGCTTCTTAGTTTCTCAGCTATGGATGGGAATTTCTGATCATTTCTTGACTCTTTACTGGGATTTTGACTGGTCTGATCATGTACAAGTCTTGTACATACAGTCATAACCACTGTGAGTTCATGTTTTCAATGGACCTACTCTATTCCCTTAAAAGACAGTTTGCTGCCGACCTCCACAATCATTACAACTTTTCCACTCTCTCTTCCATGAAGATACCCAAATCTTAGGGGGTGAGGTATGGTATAGTTGCACCATTTAGAGCTCATCACTACACAGACTCTTATTCTGTGCCTACTGGCTAGTGTGGGCCTCTGTATCTATCACAAAAAATTCTCTAATGAAAGTTGAGATCTGTACTATGCTATGAATATAGAGATGTGTATATAGAAGGTAGTTATAAACTAAGTTCATTTAGTAGAGTGATAAGTATTGGGTTCTCCCCAAAGGACCTATGACCTAGGCAGTCACAGGTTTCTCATCTAGCTAGTACCATACATGAGTTCTCTCTTGTGGAGCAGAATTTAAAACTCATTGTTACTATCCATGCTACTATCACATCTGTAGACTTATCTCTCCAGGCCATTCATTATTTAGCTCATAGCATCATATCTGTATAGTCTGACTAATCCTATTTCTCCCCCAGTAGCATACATAGACATGTTCAACACTACAAAACCTATCAAGGTAGTTGATGGAAGACAGGGAGTTAGTGTTATTTAAGGGTGTGACCTCTGATAGGTGTAACATGTTCCAGTGGAGACTCTGTCAAGAGTACATAGACAGTACTAATGGGACTCAATGGGTTATTTTTAAAATGAGGTGGGTATGGTATAGGAGGTTAATCTGACAGGAGTTGCAGCACAGAGATGGTTGAATACCATCAAAATATAATGAATGAAATTTTCAAATAATTAATTAAGATATATAGTTACAAAGCCCATATTCATTAAACATTTTGGTATACTTAAAAGTCTTCTACAAACAATGAATCCTAAATTGAACAATCAACTGTAAATATTTGTTTCTGGAATGGCAAAATGTAGACTATGTGTAAGTGTTTTGCTCTTTAGATTTTAATTTTTTTTAGAAAAACATTTACTGTATTTTAATTTGTGTATATATTTGTTACATAACTTCTTGATATGCAATAGCAAAGGAAAGTGCCGAGAAAAAAAAGCCCATCTGTCATACCTACTGTTGGAAAAATAATAGAATTTGATTTACTGTATATCATAATATCGGCCCCTCAAGACAATTCCATGAAGTCAGTAATATTCTCATTATAGCGTAAGTAAAGACTGAGGCTGAAATGTTCACTTTAGCAACAATGCTAGAATATTGCACTTCACCAGTGATGTGTAGAAAATTAGATATTACCAACTTATTGCTGTGTCCAAACAAATGGTCAGGCCAACTATCCAGGAGAGAGGTGTACTATCATAATCACACAGTGTAACTAATTGAAACCCAATACGGTTTAAATAATTCACCTAAGGTTACACAGATAAGATACAACAGAATGAGTGTTTGCAAACCCAGCAATCTAGCCTTCCAATGTTTTTGTTAAGGTGATTCCTGTATCCAGGCTCTTTTTCTAGCCTAAAAGTTGAGGAGTTGTCTCGATGAGGAAAGCAACTCTCATTGAGCCTGATGACCTGAGTTTGATCCCTGTGGCCCACGTGGTAGAAGAAGAAAGCTTACTTCCACAAGCTGTACACATTCATCTTCTCAATTGTCAAGTCTTGATTGGTTCCATGGTAGTATTGTGTTCTAGAATCTATATTCTGAATTTTCCATTCACCATTCTCCCTTACACTTGATTCTGCATCATCCAATTGACACAGGTCATGAGATACTTTTATGTCCTTCCACATCAAAGGTAAATGGATTTATTTGGAAAGATCAGGATAAGTAGGTTAAAAAATCTCAGTAAGGCAGACAACAGCACTTCTAGATCACAAACATTGAATAGAACTTAATATTTTCTTCAATAGAGTGATACTAGATACACATAAACCACATCCCATGGCAGATCTCATCCCAGCAGGTATCCTACATCTTCTCTATAACTCATTTAATAACCTAAACCTATGGGTTATGATCCATTTGTGGGTAGAACAATCCTTTCACAAGGGTTGCATAAGACCTTCAGAAAACACAGTTACATTGCAATTCATAACAGTAGCAAAATTACAGTTATGAAGTAGTAACAAAATAATTTTAAGATTGAGGAGTCAACACACCATGAGGAGCTGTATTAAAGGGTTTCAGCATGAGGAATTTGAGAATCACTGATCTAGAAAGATATGTTGAAATCTTTCCTGTTCTATTATGTTATCCATAAAACAGATATGACAATGTACCTTATAAACTTACAGAAATATAAGCATTATATATATATGAGGTTATTATATACAAAAGATTATGCACTTAAATAGTCTGACTACAAATGATTCTATCATACTTATGTATTGCACTAGAAAATGAAAATGATTGTACCAAAAATTGTGAAATTTCTTTCATAGTTAAACAAAATGACAAATCTAAAACAGCTAAATTGAATTGACTTTGCTAAAACAAAAATAACAGTAGGTGTGATATACTATTGCAAATGACAGCTTTGCTCTGAGTACTTTGTTAATTAAAAGGTGTTGGCTTTAAGAAGGAACTCTTATTTTTTCCAAAATGTTTGAAGAACATTTCTGTAGTCTAAAATTTTAATTGGTTTTATGTATACATGATTAGGCAGACTATCAGCTTTTCTTAGAGCTATAAAAAGTCAACTAAACTTTTCAAACACATACACACACACTCTAACACACACATAATGTATCTGGTATCTTTCCTTTGAAGTGTTCACACACAGTTTTTCTATAATTCACAGGTCTTCTTTGGTTGATAAAAATTACAAGAACATATTCTATTTGTAGCTTTGTTATATGACTGTGTTTCTTTCCATTTTCTGTTTGAAAATCAGTCAACTTACTAGTAAGTGATTGAATACATACTAATTGCTATGTGAGGTATATGTATACAATCCTACTATATTTTATTTTCATTTCATCATTCTGTGTCAAAAGAAGGTGAAATTGATACACATGACCAAAATGCTTTGGTGACTTGTTGAGATGGCTCAGTGGCTAAGGATACTTGCTACCAACCCTGAAAACTCAAGTTTGCCCCTGAAACACACTAGGTGGAAGTAGAGAACCAATTCTCAAAAGTTTGGCCTGCACATATATGCTATGGACTGTATACAACCCCATCCTCACCTACACTACCTCATCACACAAAGTAAATAAATAAATTACCAATAACCAATGTGCTTCTGTTTAGTACTAAGGAACATAAAAAACCCTCTTACTATCATTGAATTAAATAGCAGGAAGCAACATGAATAGTTTCTTTCTGAATATTTAAAAAGATGGCATTTGTCATTGAAATACAGAACAATTCAAGAGTACTAGGTAAGAAATTAAAAATCATTTCTGGAGTCCAGGATAGAAAAATATAATTCATATAAGTGAGGAAGAAACTTGATTCTCTGTATCTGTAGTCTGTGCATAAAATTGGAAATCAATGTGCTTCCACAAGGAAAGAAAATATTGAGAAATACACAAGGTGAAAGATTCATACAGTCATGGTAATTTTACTTCCAAATCAGAAGGTTTGAAGAAAAAAATTTCAGCCAAAGCCATAGACCATTAGAAGTATAGTCAAAGCCAATTACTATACTGCCCCATACAAAAGATGAAGAGAGAAAAGCTAAGCAAAGCTAGTGACATTGGTGAAAGATGATCCTCAAATCCAAAAGTGGTATCAGAATAAAATTTATGTAACCACTTGGTTTAACTAAAGAATGTGTGCAGATCTCACTATAGGAAATGTTTCAAGAGACTACCCCCAAAAAGGAATACCTAGACATGGCAAAAATAATTTATAATTAACTATTCAATGTAAATTAGACTTGTACTTGATTGAGTAAGCTACTTTTTAATCCTGGGGAGTATTAACAAAATAAAAAAAACAGTTTAAGACTGTTATATGTCAAATAAGATCCCGTACTAAGAGTCAAATTCCCAGATAACATACTTGATGTAGCTGTTAGTCATCTTTACCAAAACCCTCAATGTGTAGCACATAATAAGCTCTTAACAAACATTTTTGTGACATGGATTAGAAAGATAAACAACATACTAAGAAGAGTATTTAAGTATTATGCATATTTATTCCTATAAATGTATATATGTATATATACAATTTTAATCACAGTTTTAATCTAGGGATCCTTAAGGAAGAATAATTAGCTACAATATAATAAAATAATAGTAAATAATCTAAAAATATAGATTCATTTGGACCAAATAAATAATGGTATTTAAGCTGAACTTTGAACAAATTAAAAATGATACCATTTCCTGTATCAGTTCCTTATTTTGTCCTTTTGAAATGGACCCCAAAGCCACAATGAATGTGACATAAGATATAAAATAATTGTGAATTGTGGTTTGTCAGTATGTGGAAATATTTAAATTCACATGCACTATTTGTGTTTTCTCAAAACATTAAATTTGGAACTAACATATGACCTAGCAATTCTGAATATAATTAAAAGACCTGAAAACAGGAAATTGTACCCAGATTAATTTTAGCATTATTCATGCTAGTCTAGAACTAAAGATACTAAAATGTCTTTTGAAGACTAAATAAAATAAATATATATGTATTATAGCAATATAGTATATGCAGATATACCATGATATTATTAACCTTTATAAGCAGTCTATTGGTATTATATAACATGACTACGTCATGAATTATCAAGAGGAATGCTATAGAACAAGGTAGATATAATTAACATTATTGTCCTGTATCCTTAAAAAATTTGAGATGGTGAACATTAAAGATTTACTCTAATTGTGTACATGTGTGTGTGTTTTTCTGTTGGTATATGCATGTACATGTATGCTTGCCAGATAACGTTGTCAGATTCTTTGGAACTGGTTAGAGAACTTGTGAATGGCCCAATTTGGGTACTGAGAATTGACCTTGTATCCTCTGCAATAGCACTGTATAATCTTAATATCTGAGCCATCTCCCCAAACCCAAATGGCAATTTTATGTCACATATTTAACTACAAAGAATTTATGGGTGAGAAAAATATTTTTCCTCACTATTTTGGGGAAAGAAGACCTTAAAAAGTCTTTGAATACTGCAGCAAACATCATCCTATACATCACAATCTTTCCACTATGGTGAGGCGCAGTGAAAAATGAATATTTTTGTTGTTGGTGGTGTTATTGTTGATTTTAGCACTATTGTGTATCCCTCTGAAATTCTTTGTGAAGCAATCAGGATCTGCCAATAACTCTCTATGCATAGAACCTCATAGCAGGTTCTATGAGGCTTCACTGAAAACCTCTCTGAGACATTTTTGGGCATTCCACAGATCATAAGAATATGGTTGCTGGTAAATTCTAGCTGCTACTCTCCTCTCTCTCTCCTCTTCCTCTCTCACTCTCTCTCTCCCTTTCTCCCTTCCTCCTCTCTTCTTCTCTGTAGGTTTCTTTTTTTTTCAGACCTACTCCTTTTGTAAAAGGTTTGCTCTTATTTTTGCTTATGTGTTCATGCAGGTGTGCAGGAGGTATGTACATTCAAGTGCAATTGCCAATGGAGTCCAAAACAGGGCATAAGATCTCCAGAGCTGGATCTGGAGCTGCGGTTACAGAACGTTGTAAACTGCCCAAATTGGGTGCTTGGAACTGAATTTGCAAGAGTAGCACTGGCTCTTAATTCCAGCCCTGGAAGAGTGCTCTTGTTGCTGCATCGATACAAGTGCCATCTTATTTGCCTGTGTTTGAGAAACCTTCGGCTAACTCTAGAGATAGCTTCCACTTTACTGAGGCCTTGACAGTATAGCGATTGCTGATTGCTGATCCACCTCTTGGAATGTCCAGTACTGCCTCTCTATCTTCCTTACGGGCAAGTGTACCAAGAGTGATTCCCAATAAACATACAGAAACTTGTCTAAGACACAACATCTTATGTTTACATATCTGATCATCTCTAATATTCAGTCCTGGAATAATACTGTAAGTAATTAACTACTTCATAGTACAACCTGTATCTAATTCAATTGAATGATGTGAAAAATTTCAAAAGCACACACAGATTTAGTTACATTTATTATTTAAGGGTTTACAAAGCAGTTGCATAATTCTTGTTTATACATGAGTTTCAATTTACCATTTCAGGTGCTCTTTCCTAAGTGAAACCATGCACATCCTGCAGGTAAAACACCAGAGTTTGACAAATTCATTAACTAAAGCCATGGACCCTGTCTTGATAATGACACTGGAAATGTAATTCCTCTCTTATTGGTTTGATGTGATTGTGTTGGGCTAAACTTGTCTTTTAATGTTCTGGGCACACTTTATGTACTGCTGAAATGGAATCCATACCAGCTGACAGTGGAACCAGCTAATAAAAATGAACTTGTTTTCATTTAATTTGTAGAGAAGCACACCATGTCCTCAGTGATTATCAAGGAAACAATAGAAACTAAAAGGAAAGGTAAAAATATGGGTAAAATTTAAGAAGCCAAGTTTTCGTTACAAGCTAAAAGTAATGAATAGCTTTTTCATCTTAGTTTCTTTAAAGTATGCCCATAAAATCATCATCAAACCCTTTTGAAAGTAGGATAAGCAATCATAAATAAAAACACACTGTTTCAGTGATTAAATGCCAATGTTTCCAGTAGTACAAGCATGCCGGTTCTGGAAGCACATACTTCCTTTTGCTTCAGACTTGAATCTCATTGTCTTCTTTTGAAGAATGGTTCTAAAATTAAGAATGTAAAGGGAGTCTGAGGAAACTATGAGCATATAGTTTATGATTTCTGAAATAGAAACATAGCCTACCTTGTTTATTCAGAAAGATAGGTAAAGCTGTGATGTTGTAGGGTTGTTTAATTCTGAATTAAGTTTGCTAAGTTAAAGTGCTGCTAGTTCAAGGCTATTGATAGTTCCTGTGTTTTTTAAAATATGAAATTCTGGTTAAACCTTAGTTTTACTGATACTTTTTCCATAGTGCCACTGTTTTAAATAAAAGATATATTTCAATATTTCTTAAATTTGAAAGGATGTATAGGGTAGTCTGAAATATGTTCTTTTCTAGAGAATGTTTTCAGAATATTCGAGAGGAATCTGTATTTTGCTAGTAGGTGGAATGTTAAGTAGAAGTCTGACACATTTTGTCAAAAGTACAGTTCAAGTACAGTGTTTTCTTACTGATTTTCTATTGAGATGTTTCTTTTATTGATTTTCAATTCATTGTTGAAAGTTGACCACTAAATTCACCTACTGATACTATGAGATGTAATCTCTCCATTCAACACACACAGACAGAGATAGAGAGAGAAAGAGAGAGAGAGATCCATAGGTGAAAGGAATTGTGATGGTAACATAAAGTCTTGTTTTTCTTCTGTCTAATAAACCAGTTTGTTTTGTGATTGGGTAATTCAATTTACATGTTACAGTAATTATTGATAGGTAGGTAAGGATTATTATTTCTTTGGTAATCTGTTTTCTGGTATTTTGTTTATAGTTTGTTTCCCTGTCCTCTGCAGCTCCATTCCTTTGAGGTTCTTTTTTCTTTTTTTTCCTTTTTTATCATCTTCATGTCTACTAAAGTTTTTTTTAATAACATAGCTTATATGAAAATTGTATATTTATAGAAATTTATTTTAGGCTGGTAGCAACACGTTATTTACACATAGAAACTCTGTACTTTAAACAGAACCTTTTATGTTCCTAATACCAAAATTTATACTTTGTGATAAATTCTATCCTTTAAGACATCAACACAGCCAGGTGGCGATGGCACATGCCTTCAATTCCAGCACTCAGGAGTCAGACAGGTGAGATCTTTGTGATTTCAAGGGCAGTCTGGTCTATAAAGTGAGTTCAAGGACAGTCAGAGCTACACAGTGACCCTGTCTCAAAAATCAAAAACAAACAAAGCAACAGAATTGTAATTCTTTTAAAAGGAATTATACAAAGTTCTTCTTTGTAGAAAATATTGTGTGAAAATATATTTTCGAATGAAGTGATATTATTTGTAAGATTCAGACACACTAACAGATTTAATTACACTGTCTACACTATAAAACTATATTGAGAGAAATATAATAATTCTTATAATTGACATTTTTTTTATCTTGAGATACTTATTTAAGACCTGGAAATAAAGCATATTTCCCTACTATTAAAATTATCAAATGTTTTAATCTATTATTTTAAAACTGAAAATATGTAAGCCATACAGATTTTTTCATTAAATGATGAGTCACAAAATGTGGAGCTTATTGCATGAAAGCAAGCCATGTGAAAAAGTCAAAGTAAGTCTAGATTATCAAACTAGAAAACAAAGCATGAAAATGAATTAAACACTGTTTATAAGTATAACCAGTAAACATGGATCGAAAAATTTGACAGCGCTTAGTATGGAAGATTTTTATTACTTAATATCATTGGCAAGTAAGAGCTAAAATGTCAAGTTATTTTCCCAATACCCTCAGCATCTAGAAAGCATGACAGCAAACGAGAACCAGAGCCATGTCTTCTTATTTCAGCAATCAAAGAACAACTTGTGGAAGTAGATTCTCTTCTCCCATAGGGTGTCATGTGATGGAACCATACTTAGTCATCTTGCCAAAACAATCTTTCCTATTCTGTTTGATCAAAGGTGTAGGTCCATGAAATCCTTATTCATGACAAAAGTTAGTCCTAATTGTCTCTTTTCTAGTATTATACAACGAAGACTTATATGTTCAATTATATTGGATATTGATTTCTACTGGTCCAGTTGCAAATTTCTAGATTTTCAGAACATATTGTGGAAATTTCAATGCTTATTGTTAAAATGTTGTCACTTTAAAGCATTAATTCTTATACTGAATTTTTCATACAATTCAATAGATCCTTGATATTATCACTCAGAATTTCTATGTATATTTGCAAATTAGAAAGCATATTTGTATCTTCAACGGTTTGTTTAAGAGTTAGGCAATTCAGTAGCTGGAAAGGTATCCTATTGGTTAAGAGCACTTGCTGCTCTTCCAGAGAACCTAGTTTCAGTTCCTAGCATCAGCATGGTAGCTCACAATTGTAGCTCCAGTTCTAGGATATCTGACAACCTTTTCTGGTCTTTGAAGGTACTATAGGCATATAGTACAAAGATACAAATGCAAGCAAATCACCCATAAACATATCTAAAAATGAAACAAAGATATTAAGAAATTTAGAGTTGTATGATATTTTTTCAGTACTTGACATTATTTTAAAAAGCACCCTGTTTAATAACCACTCAGTCACTCATTGTGGTAGGTGTTACTAAGCCTATGGTACCATGGGAAATTGTTAGACATGATGAGCCTCATGAAAGTTTTATCTAATATGTCCTTTGAGATACTTAGTTTAATACAATGTTCTAATACCTCCTTAGATTACATCACCAAATAGAATTTTTGTATATTTAGGTATATTAATAATTCTACTAATATTCATTAATGAAAAATTTCAGATTATAACAGAAATGAATAATAGATTTTGTAATTATATAGAGATTTATTTACATTAAAATATTTTCCATAAATGGTAGAGCCTCTATATTGTGACAATGGCCATCTGTATTTATGAAAACAGCTTTCATTCAGTGCTGGCATTTAAAATTACAAAATTATTAAAGGATCTATACTCACTTGTTAAGAGGGACATGAGAATTATGGTTTTTACATATTTCTTCATTTCATTTCCAAAGTATCTATAAGAAATATATAATCAAGCTACCTTTATTTTTATTGAACTGTGACCATTTTTGGAATTAAATTCTAGGTAAATCAGCATTATATAGGCACAATGCAATGGTTACTGTTTATGCTTAAATGCTGAAGAAGTTATATAGGAATATTAATTCAAAAGCTTCTGGTTGAAAGAAAAATCTCTAATACTGCATTGAGACCACAACACAGTTGAATCAGTCTAGAGTAGAACAAGGGTAAGAAAAATTGTGTTAAAATTGATTGACAGTTATAGTGTATGTCTAAATCCTTGAGCATCATTAATAAAGATCACTCTACTTGCACTTACTTACTGCTCTATTCATTTCCTTTCTGGAAGATAAACTACTTCAAAATTCAGGATCCAATAGTAATAGACTATTATTGCTGACTTGCCATGAAACATTCCTGGGACTATGATTGGAATGATTGATAGGGGCACTAAAGGCTGAAAAGTGGATGTGACCAGGGAATGACTTGGCTGTTTTCTGAGGTAAGAAATAAGTTGATACCAGCAATAAACCACAGTGAAAGAATCTTTTAAGAGTTTAGGTGCTTTTTCTAACTTCTTTAGTTATGTTTCAGTTATTAAATTATTAAGAACCTCTGATTTAGCTGTTTTGTATCTTGGATGGGAAGAAAAATGTTTTGAATCATTTACATTATTCGTGGTTTCTTCTTTTTTGAAATTAAACTTAGAGTTTATTGAGTTAATCCCCCTTTTTTTAGGCCTCCAGAAATTGAGAATGGCCTCTGAAGAATAGCTAGATGAATGTATCATTTTCCATGACAATATTATAATGCATTAGCTCACTTTATATTTTTACCTGAGCTGTATGCAGTCAAATAAATACTGTTAATCCAATGGTTTGAAATACCAGACTTTGTTGACTCCCCAAGAGAGGCCTTACCTCTTCTGTGGATTAGTGGTGGGATGGGGGAGGTGAGAGGGCAGGAGAAGGGGAGGGAGGGGAAATTGGGGGATAGTATATAAAATTGAAAAGGTTTTAAATTAAGAAAAAATGGCTATAGGAGGATCCCACTAACCTCCAAAATACAGCTCATGATATGATTAAATCAAAGTTCAGAGGAAGGTTGAACATTCATTTAGAAAGGATTCCCCAAAGTGATTTATAATCTGATACATGATTAATATATACTATATATTATACCCCTTGTTATCTAGACTATAAACATTTAGAGCAGATTGGGAGAAGTCCAGGTAGGCTTCTTCATCACTCCATTCTTCCCACTCTCTTGGCCTCTACCAAACATACCGCCAGCCCTGCACCCTCCTAGTAACCATACCCCACACCCCTACTGGGACAGAGACTTTTAGTTCTTCTCAAGACCTCACAGACTGTAAGAAGCACAATAGGCTGCTTCCCCCTACATTCCCCACTCTCACTATCTCTGCATCCCTCACCCTATCCCCAGTCCCATGCATTCCTACTTACTATGTTCCAGCCTCCAACAGGGGCAGAGATTCTCTGCCCCACCACGGACCAAACAAACTGGGTCAAGTCCAGGTAGGCTGCTATTCTGCCAATCTCCACACTCTATTAGCCTCATCCCACCCTATTCCCAATTCCCCTGCCGCCCAAGTCATCATACCCTTACCCTCTACTGGGGCAGAATCTCTACACTCTATCAAAGCCCACAAAGACTAGAAAAAGCCCAGATAGGCTGCCTGTCTGCCAAACGACCCCATTATCTCACTACTGTGATGTTCCCCCATCATATCTCACAGATCTCATAATTGCCCAAATTACTTTACCCAGAAAAACTGTCAATCACCATATATGGAGAAAATAAAATATTCCATAATAAAGTCAAATTATAAAGTGTCTACCTACAAATATAGTCCTACAGAAAGCGCTAGAAGGAAAACTACAATCCAAGGAGGTTAACTACACCAACAAAACTACAGGAAACAATATCACACCAGCAAAACCAAAAAAGCAAAGCGACCCCATGCACACACAAAATAAGCACCAAAACAACAAAATAACAGGAATAAACAAATCATTGGTCATTGATATCTCAATACCAATGGACTCAAATCTACAACCAAAAGACACAGGCTAACAAAATAGATGTGAAAACAGGATCCATCCTTCTGCTTCACACAAGAAACACACCTCAGAATCAAAGATAGACATAACCTCAGAGTTAAGGATTAGAAAAATATTTTCCAAGAAAATGGACCCAAAAAGCAAGTTGGTATAGATATCCTAATACTTAACAAAACAACTTTCAACCAAAATTAATCAAAATAGATGGAGAAGGACAATTCATACTTATCAAAGGAAAAAGCCACCAAGACGACGTCTCAATTCTGAACATCTGTGCCCCACATGCAAGGGGACCCACATATGTAAAAGAAACATTACTAAAGCTTAAATCACACACTCAACCTCACACATTGATAGTGGGAGACTTCAATACCCCACTATCACCAATAAACAGTTCAGCCAGACAAAAACTAACCAGAAAAATACTGGGGTTACCAGCTGTTATGAACCAAATGAACCCATCATAAAGCTACAGAACATTTCACACAAACACAAAGGAATATACCTTCTTCTCAGCACCTCACAAAATTTTCTCCAAAACTGACCACACACTTGGTAAAAAAGGCAAGTCCCAATAGCTACAAGAAAATTATAATAACTCCAGGTATTCTTTCAGACCACGATAGATCAAACCTGGATTTCAAAAACAAAGAACAGCAGAAAGCCTACAAAGTCATGGAAACTAAACAACTCTCTACTGAATGACTGCTGGGTCAAGGCAGAAATAAAGAAAGAAAGTAAAGAATTTCTGGAATTCAATGAAAATGTAGGCACAACATACTAAAACATATGAGGCACAAAGGAACTGGTGATAAAAGGAAAGTTCATAGCACTAAGTGCCTTCAAAAAGAAATTAGAGAGATCTCATACTAGCAACTTAACAGCACACCTGAAAAGAACAAAAAGAAGCAAACACACCCAAGAGGAGTAGATGGCAGGAAATAATCAACTCAGGGCTGAAATCATTAAAGAGAATGATTCAAAGAATCAATGAAACCAAGAGTTGGTTCTTAGTGAAAATCAATAAGATAGACAAACCCTTTTGTAAACTAACTAAAATGCAGAGAGAATATCCATATTAAGAAAATCAGAAACAAAAAAGGAAAATAACAACAGACACCAAGGAAACCCAGAGTATCATAAGGACACACTTTAACAACCTGTACTCTACCAAATAGGAAAATCTAAAAGAAAAGGATAATTTTATCAATAGGTGCCACTTACCAAAGTTAAATCCAGGGCATATAAATGATTTAAACCAACCTATAATCCCTAATAAAATAGAAACATCCATTAAATTCTCCCAACCAAGACCAAAACAAAACAAAACAATCAGGCCCAGACAGTTTCACCAGACTTTCAAAGAAGAGTTAATGACAATACTCCTCAAATTACCCTACGGAATAGAACTAGAAGGAATATTATCAAATTTCTTTATGTGACCACAGTCACCCTGTTACCCAAACCACACAAAGACTCAACAAATAGAATTACAGATCATTTCCCTCATGAACATAGATGCAAAAACACTTAATAAAGTACTTGTAAACTGAATTCAAGAACACATCTAAAATGTCATCCACCATGATCAAGTAGGCTTCATTCCAGACATGCAGGGATGATTCAACATGCCAAAATCTGTCAATGCAATCCACCATATATACAAAGTTAAAGGAAAGAAAACATATTATTACCTCATTAGATCCTCAAAAATCCTTTGACAAAATCTAACAACTTTTCATGATAAAAGTCTTTAAGATCAGGAATACAAGAAACATACCCAATCATAAATAAAGGCAGTTTATAGCAAGTTAACAGTGCATCTCAAATTGAATGGAGAAACACTCAAAGCAATTTCACTAACTCAGTAACAAGACAAGTCTGCCTTCCATCTCCATATCTGTTCAATATGATGCTTGAAATTCTAGCTAAAGTAGTAAGACAGCAAAAGGAGATCCAGTGCTTCTACAGGGATATAGCAATAAAAACTGCATGGTATTGGCATAAAAACAAACAGGTTGATGATCAATGGAATTGAACTGAAGATATAGATGTAAATCCACACGCCTATGGATGCCTGATATTTCAAAAAGATGCCAGAATTATAAAATGGGAAAAAAGAAAGCATCTTCAATAATTAGTGCTGGTCTAACTGAAAAGTAGCATGTAGAAGAATGCAATTTGTTCTGTAACTATCACCCTGTACAAAGCTTAATATGTTCAAGTGGATCAAAGACTTCAACATGAAACCAAATACACTGAACCTAATAGAAGAGAAAGAAAGGAATATCCTTAAGCACATCAACATAGGAGATAACTTTTTGAACAGAACACCAATAGTTCAGGCACTATGATCAACAATCAATAAGTAGTACCTCATAAAATGGAAAAGCTTCTCTGTAAAGCAAAAGACATTGTTGATAGGACAGAATGACAGCCTACAGAATAGAAAAGTATTTTCACCAACTCTATTTCAGAGGGCTAATATCTAAAATATATAAAGAACTCGAGAAACTAGACACCTACAAACCAAATAATTTGATTAAAAATGGGGTACATATCTAAACAGACAGTTCTGAAAAGAGAAATCTTAAATGACTGAGAAAAATTGAAGGATTTAACATCTTAACTGTCAGGGAAATTTGAATCAAAATGACTCTGAGATTCCGTCTTACACCTGTCAGAATAGCTATGATCAAAATCACTTGTGACAGCTCATGCAGGTGAGGATGTGGAACACGGGGAACACTCTTCCATTGGTGGCATGAGGGATAATTTGTACATACACCTTTAAAGTCAATATGGAAGTTCCTCAGAAAATTGGGAATCCATCTACTTCAAGGTCCAGCTATACCACTCCTGGGTATATTTCGAAAAGATACTCCATCTTGCAACAAAGATACTTGCTCAAGTATGTTTTTAACAGCTTTATTTGTAATAACCAGAAACTGGAATCAAGCTAGATGCCCCTTAACTGAGGAATGGATAAAGAATATATGATACATTTGCACAATGAATTATTATTCAGCTGTCAAAATATAACATTATGAAATTTGCAGGCAAATGGATGGAACTAGAAGAAATCATCCTCAGTGAGGTAACTCAGAACTAGAAAGACAAACATGGTATGTACTCACAAGTGGATACTTGCTGTAAATGACCCACAGACCCAGAGAGGCTAAGTAACAAGGAAGTTTCAAAGGGGGTTGCACAAATAGCCCTGAGAAGGGGAAAGAGAATAAAAGATGTGAGTGGGCTGGGGGTGAATCAGGATGGGCACAGGAGGTTTGCAGCTGTGGGAAGGATGGAGGAATTAGTACTGGGAGAGACCATTGGAACTGGAG
Organism: Ellobius talpinus; assembly: GCA_001685095.1. Classification (NCBI taxonomy): domain Eukaryota; kingdom Metazoa; phylum Chordata; class Mammalia; order Rodentia; family Cricetidae; genus Ellobius; species Ellobius talpinus. Next base: position 25,576 of record LOJH01007277.1, read on the forward strand.
TACAATTTGGAGAAAAGTTAGAAAACTAGTGCAATGAAAACTCCAAGGAATCTATGAGGGTAACCCAAGCAAAGGCTCCTAGTAATTGAGGATACAGGGACTGAACTGGCTATCTCTTATAACCAGGCAAGACTTCCACTGGAGGGATTGGAACACCAACCCAACCACAAAACCTTAAACCTGCAATCTGTCTTGCCAGCAAGTCGTTCTGGGGAAAAACTGACACAGAAACTGTGGGAGTGGCCAACCAATTACTGATCCAACTTGAGTGCCATGCCATGTGAGAGCACTCACCCTTGACATTGCCTGGTGCTGAGGAAGCAGGGTTTGGATGGCCCAGAAGCCTAGGATAGACCCAATCATGCCCAGAAGAAGTAAATCAATTAAATGATTCCTAACTATATTCTGTTGTACTTGTAGATTGGAGTCCAGCATAATTTTTTTTCAGGGAGGCTTCACCCGTCAACTGATGCAAACAGATGCATAGACCCACAGCCAAATATTAGGTGGAACTAAGTGAAACCTGAACAAGTAGGGGAGGAAGAATGATAGGAACCAAAGGGGTCAAGGACTCCACAAGAAAACCCACAGAGTAAACAATCCTGGACTCATAAGGGCTGCCTGAGACTGAACCAATAATCAGAGAGCCTGCATGGGTCTAACCTAGCTCCTATGCATATTTGTTATAGCTGCATAGCTTAGTGTTTTTGTGGGACTCCTAACAAAGGGAGCAGGAGCTGTCTTTGACTCTTTTGCCTGCTTTTGTGACCCTTTTCCTCATACTGGGTTTCCTCATCCAGACTTAATATGAGGGGAAGTGCCTAGTCTCACTGCAACTTGATATAATATATTTATTTGATATTCCTGGAAATGCTGCCCTTTTCTAAGGGAAATGGAGGAAGAGTGGATGAGAAGCAGGGGTTAGGTGTATTAACTGGGAGGAGAGGAAGGAGGAAAAATGCTCTTAGAATGTAATATATGAGAAAATAAATTATTTTAAAAGAAATTAAAAATAGTTTGTGAATAATATGATCTTTTTTATGCTCAGCAACTACATATTGCATAAACCCAATATTATTTCAGTAGGGTGAGTGACATTTGTGACTTAACATTCATTTGCACATATGTCTAGATCTATGTAGCATTTCTACTTCCTAGGATAATGACAATTAGCTGAAATTTTCTAAGGTCTTTTTTATCAGATCTGTACATGTATTTTTATTCATTGAAATTTTAAATTTTAATCTATTTAGAATAACTTTCAATTTTGCTCAGAAATATAACATTTTAGATAACAAATTTATTGCTACAGACAGAATTTGTGTAGTCATTGATAAACACACAGAGAGACATACACACCTAGCGTAAAAATTAATGATGTGTCTGGGTATTTAATAAAAAAGAGGCTTATTTAGGACACAGTTTTAGAAGTCCCAAATCATTGCACTGTCATGAACTTTGGTGTGGGGGGTTCATATTAGACAGCAGCACATAAAAAATCACAGATGAAGAGAGATGGTTCATGGTGAGAGATGATACAAAGCAAAGAGAAGATAGGTTTGGTCTTTGTAACTTCTTTCTCCCTCAAGAACTTAAGCCAGGGCTGGGGATGTAGTTCAGTTAATAGAGTTCTTGTTTAGCATGTAGGTAGCACTAGGTTCATTCTACACTTTGTATAAAACTGGGCATATGAGAGACATTGTAATTCCAGTACTGTGGAGGATGAAGGAGGATCAGAAATTGAAGGTCATCGCCATCTACATATTGATACCAAGATCAATCTGAGCTACTCAAGAGACTCTACCTCAGAAACAAACCAATCAAACCAACCAACCAGACAGAAAAGAATGCATCCATTTTTGTGAGCCCTATTGCAACCTGTTGAGTACAGCACAAACCCCTTCACAAGGTCAGCTCTGTTACTCTCATCTACTAGGTACCATTTCTCAATGTTCCCATCAACTTTTGGAACTGTCAAATATGTTTTCACCAGAAGAATCTTTGGCAGATACACAAACATAAACACACATATTACAGCAATATATGCATATTACATATATTATATGTAATAATATGAAATATATTATCAAACATAGTATATTTATAGTCTATATATATACAGAAATACATACATACAAATACACGCATACACACAGCTTGTAATGAACTTGTCTGAATTGGGGAAAATGTTTTAATATATCCTTGATATAAGAAGTTCTCTCAAATCATGCTGTCCCATGTGCTTCTGGCATTCATGTCTTAATGTAAAGGGCCACTAGTAAGGAAATCAAAACTGACATAGAAGGGAAATTAGGATAAAAATACTATAGGAAATACAATTGTTTTTTTTCCTGTGGAAGTAAGTATCATGGTACTCATGGAAATAATACTTTATGTCAGTTCACCAATGGTGAAAAGTGAATATATAGCAGTGGGAAAACATGTGTTCAAATATAAAGGTAGCAGTTGTTGCTACAGATAATTTAGTACTATTTAGTACCATTTGATTTATTGAGAGTGAAAGTGTAGCAGGCATTTTTTGGACTGCCAGACACCAAATCATGACACGGTGACTTATTATTAATTATGAATGCCCGGCCTTAGCTTAAGATTGTTTCTAGCTAGCTTTTTTTCCTTTAACTTAAATTAACCCATTTCTATTAATCTATGTGCTTCCCTGAGACTTGTTGACCACATCCACATACAGTCCATCCTGCTTTCCTGCTTCTTCCATGTCTGTATGGCTGGTCCCTGGCTGGCTGACCTTGGCAGGCTGAAAGGCACCCCTATACTCTCTGCCTGTCAGCCCTGCCTATCCTTCCACTACCGAGATAAAGACAATTCAGCTTTTTAATAGATCAGTCAGGTGTCCTAGACAGGCAAGGTGGAACAGCAACCCATCTTTAATAGTTAAACAAATGCAGCAAACTTTACATAGTTAAACAATTATTCTGCACATGAACAAATGCAATATAGTTTTACATAGTTAAATAAATACCCTATTCCACAACATGAAAGTTCTAGACTAGCTACTAGGTATCAAACTGCAAAACATTTTGCATATTATGACAAGAAATTTAATCTTTTTTTCCACAGAAGAAAAATGTAATATAGCTTGTGTTTTCAAATGTTCTTTCTCAGTGCGTATGCAGTATGCAAGAGGCTCTTCTATAAATAGCCAAACCAATGAAGAGGTTCCATAAAAGATAATGTCTGTAAGAATGACAGAATCAAAATGATGTTGCTGAATAATATGAAAGATTCTGGATTATTTTGCTTAAGATATTGGTCAGTATGGCACCTGATCATGGGGCTTATTATTTATTAATTTCTTTTAAAGTGTCAGTGGTCAATTTGGAAAATAGATTTCTCTGTAAAAAAGAGAACTCTAGGAGCAACATTTGAAATAGACAATTTGAGACATCTACGTAACAGTGGAGTGGCAGGTAAAATTTTGACTCTGAAGTTGAATGCAGAAGTCTGACAGAGCAGTAATCACTGGCCTAGATTTTTATAGCCTTGTCTTAAATGCTTTCATACACTGAATTGATATTTAAAGGTTTTAACATGATAGATTCTGTGTTGTGTGTTTTTATCATAATACAAATGTTAAGAAGTTTTGATATTAAATATACTATGAGCACTGTTCACCCAGATGATATGGCAGTCACAAAACTAGACTTTTGTTAATTAAGGAGACTTCAGCATGACATTTAAATTCCCTTTTATTTTCTTAGCTGCTCTAGCTAGTTTTCCTCTGGAATAAGAAATCAATTAATTATATTTTGTTTTCATTGTTTTATATACCTCCACTCTCAACAATAGTACTCATTCTGAACTTTTTTCAATTGTATTTTAATACTCATTTCTGTCTTAAGAATTCATTTACTGTGCAAAGGCTTGTCTGCAATCATCATCAATAACTTAGCTCTCCCTATTTTATAACAGGCTGATTTCTAATCCTGATATCCTCTTTCATTATCAGGTACTAGGGATTCAATAAGCAAAATTAGAAGTCATCAGGCAATGTGGATGCATTTTCCTTTATAAAATGAGTAACTCTGAGGGATTTATTGTGCAACACGGTGATTATAGTTACTATTACTGTACTCTATACTTAAAATCTATTATGGAAAAACATATTGAGTGTTCTCATCTCCTTATCAGGCAACAGATATGCTAATTATTTTTATTGTGCTAAATTTCATATTGTCTACATGTATAAATCATATTGCTAAGCCTGGATATATACAATTTTCATTTATCAATCATAATTTAATAAAGCTATTGGAAAGATGATAAAACAGTATATCCTCAAGAAATATACAGTCAAATCAGAGGAAGTATAATATGAGATAGTCTCAAAATTAATTTACAAAGAAACACATACTGTGAGAAAAACCTCTGAGGAATTCTAGTATGGCAGGTTATAACTGTCTTCTTTGAACATAACTTTTAACTTAGCCTTGACATTTGAACTTAGCCTTAGAGTGAAACACAGTGAAAAAAGCAAGGTTAGACAGTTTCCAGAACAGGATCATATCAATAATGGATTGTTGTACGAGAGAGTAAGTACTTTTACAAACAAAGAAACAAAAAGATAAAAAATATGTAATTCAATGTATCAATGAAACAAAGGTCCCATAAGTTACTGATTTTTAAAATTATGTGGAGAACAGTGGGGAAGGAAAGGTATGTTTTAAATAGTTCTAAAATCAAATGTGGTATTTGAAAAGATTTATCCTATACTATATAGAACAGTAAGAAGGGATAGTAGGGCATAAGTTTAGATATTAATATATTAATATAGTGATATTATTTAACACAGTAATCTATATAGAACTAAAAGTGAAATGAATCGAGGCCCAGTGGAACACAATTGTAATCCAAGTGTTTGAGAGGCTAAGGTAAGAGCACTGACAGTTTCAGGCCAGTTCAAGTTCCAGGCAGAGTAAGACTCGATAAAGAGGAAAGGATGAAATGGGGCACTAGCAACGGACACAGAATAGAAATTCATTTGAAAAATGGAGATTATAGCCATACTCACATAAGCACTATTATAATGCCCAAGGAAAGGCTATTAGGCTTGTTCAGAGATTTTTCAGGACGATCCTACAGAAAAACTCAAATATTCCATGATAAATTTGACCTGAAAGAATATAATTCTTGAATTAAGAACCTTTAGCATCAAAAGAAACTTAAACCATAAATATAGCTCATGGAGAGACTGGGGATCTCATTTTCCTGATGCTTTTATCATGTACTTTGACAAATGCCTATATATATATATATAATTCAGTTTTAAAACAAGCCATCTTGGAAGCCTGGCATTGCCTCCTTAGTCTAGTAAATGGGAGATACAATGAAAAGCAGAGGGCTCAGTGGGTACTGCCTAAGTTGTGGTCACTTTAACCATATTTCCCACCATTATGGAAATGGGATAAATCAATTTTATGAACTGTTTTGTTATTCCATATTTTATTAATTTCCATTCAAATCTCCATTATTTTATATTTTTTGCTTGTCTTAGGTTTATTTATTCCTTTTCCTCAGTGTCTTGAGACAAAAGGTATGAGCTGATATCTTTTTTAAAAGATGTGTGTGTGTGTGTCTTTGTATGTATGAGTGTGTGTATAAGGGTTCTTGAAGAGCCCAGAAATGATGACATCCCTTGAAGCTGCAGATGGTTGTCATTTCTGAATGTGGCTTGTAGGAACCAAACTGGGTCCTTCACAAGAATAGCAAGGGCTTGTAACTGCTTCACCATCTCTCCAGCCCCCTTTTCTTGGTTTTTAAACAGGCACTCATAGTTTAAAATTTTCCCTAAGCATTAATTTAGTAATGTCTTATAGATATTCATATATTTTGTCTTCAATTGCATTTTTTATGTTCAACATGTTTTCTCTGTAGTTGAACTTTCAATTCTCCGGCCTCAGCAGTCCAAGTGGCTGGGATTGTAGCCCTTCACCAACAGTTGTGGTGTTTTCAATATATATTCTAATTTCCCTTTTTAATTTCTTCTTTTATACATTATTATACTATTTAATTTCCACAGATTTTTATTTTCATAAATTTCCTTGCTATTGATTTCTAACTTCATTTCATTGTGGTTAAACTGTACACTTGATTCTTTACTATTCTTTTCTTTTTCTTCTTGCCAGTGCATGATCTAACATGGTGAATATTCTACATTCACCTGAGAAGAATATCTGTTCTGCTACTTTTGAGTGGATTGCAGTGTAGATGTATTTCTAGGACTATTTGCTTCTTAGTGTTGTTCAAGTCTTTTATCTCACTGTTAACTTTTCTCTAGTGTCCTAACCGCTACTGAAAGTAGTTATTGAAATCTCCAATTAGTATTTTGAATTATTTATTGTCTCTGTGACTTTTTGCTTGATGTATGTTTTTGTGTTCTTAGATGATTCCATGTTTGTGATTGTAATAACTTCCTATTATAATCAACCCTTTCATCATTAGAAAGCATTCTTTATCCTGCAATTTTTTAAATATATATTTATTATGTATACAGTGTCTGCCTGCATGTGTTCCTATATACCAGAAGAGGGCACCAGTTTTCATTATAGATGGTTGTGAGCCACCATGTGGTTGCTGAGAATTGAACTC
>LOJH01007278.1:6263-31219 GCA_001685095.1 Ellobius talpinus
ACACACACACACACACACTGATTTAAAAAAAGTTGAAAGTGGTGGTGCATGCCTTTTAATCTCAGCACTTGGGAAGCAGAGACAGGCAGATCTCTGAGTTTTGAGGCCAGCCTGGTCTACAGAGTGAGTTCCATGTATATTAATCATGGCTGGGATGTAGCTCAGTGGCTGAAAACATATGCATGACATATATGAGGCCCTGGGTTTACTTTTATTTTATGTGTATGTGGGGGGAGGAGAAAGAATATGGAAGAGAATGGAGAGGGAACTGTAACATCAATAGGCAAAATCTTAATAAAGGGTTATCATCGTACGTAAGAGCCCTTTCTGGTGCATAACCGAGAAGTGACTTATTCCTGAGCTGTCAGAGTTCCGAGTATGACAGCTGTCCAGAGGGACAGTTACAGCATGGTGCCCACCTGAGATATTTCTCTTTGTGCATGACTTTTAAGGCAGTGTTTCCTTCCAACCAAACAGCATGTGATTTCCTATTGTATTTACTGCTACTAGTCCATAGACTAATTGGTAGCTCTCTGGATATTACAAATTAGTTGTATAAATAATTTTACAGATTTCACTTTTCTTGAATTTATTCTAGTGTTTAAAGGGAATAATGCTTACATGGTTTAGAGTGGTAACTTCTGATTAAAAGTTTACATTTTAATAGCAGTCAGTGCTGTTTTGATTGACTCTGTGCCAATAGTATGTATGTTTATAACAATAGCTTTCAGTTTACTTAGGAAGTGAAGCAGAAACTGTGATTTTGGATTGAATATTCTTTCATGCTTTCAAGTCCTGTGATGAAAGGCAAATAAGTCTTAGCTCAGGAAAACTGTTTTGATAGTCATATTTTAGCACCTCTTTTATATCATTTCTTTGGAGCATGTAATATCATTAAGAACTTGAGGTCTAAGGAGAAATATTTAATCTTTGTGGTCTTTTCAGATACTGTTAAAAAGCTCCAAGACCAAAAGCATGACATGGAAAGAGAAATCAAGACCCTCCACAGGAGACTTCGGGTAGGACGGATCTTCATGTGCTGCCTAGTATTGATGTACTAGTAGTGATTTATGGGTAGTAATTTTAGGGAGATGTAGTATGGGAATGTATTACATTTTGAAAAGAAAGTTTATTAACTTTTGATTTTAAAATCACAAACAAGACTGTTTCTGTGTAAGATTTCTGCATTCTCTGGGTTGGGTTAGCTGCCAGCACCCAGGCTGCTAGGATGTGGAGGGAGAGAGTGCTAATCATAGACCTTGAGTCCTGACGCAGTTGTCCTGGATGCTTTCATGGTATTAGAAAATTGCTTTGAGGTTGAGAGGGCTCATGCAAGGCCCGGCTGTGGCTCTGGGGGAAGTGAAGCCCCCGGGGAGACTTCTCTACCCAGCCACACCGCATCCTTCTTGTCTGTGGGAAGCGGCAGACCACTCAGTTCCTTACAGTCTCTTTGTATGATTGTGTCTGCCTATATTGAGTTCAGTTTTTCTTCTGGCTTCCTCTTCCTTTTCCTTTACTTTAGTTTTTTTTTTCCTGCTGGTTTTTGATGTCAGGGTATTTATAGATTTTCACTGTATGGCTCCCATACCATTTATATACCTTCACAAACCACTTAGCTACTTTCACATGCCATTTATGTACCTTCACATACTATTTATATACCTTCACGTGCTATTTATATACCTTCACGTGCTATTTATGTACCTTCACGTGCCATTTACATACTTTCACATGCCATTTATGTACCTTCACGTGCCATTTACATACTTTCACATGCCATTTATGTACCTTCACGTGCCATTTATGTACTTTAACATACCATTTATGTACCATCATAATACAGTTTATATACCTTCTTAAGAGTTCAGAGGTAAAGCTCTAAATTTTTGATGTTATTTATTTTGATAAGACTTGCTTCATTTGCATGAGGAAGGGAAGTCTAACATTTTTTCTCATTAATATTAATTGAGTACTCTGAATACTTGATGGCTCAGTAGGAAGACCAGATGGCAAGTCTTCCCTTCATTTAGAACAAATTCACTGATAAGAGCTGTTTTGTCTGTTAAAATTAGATAACAGCACTCTTGGGGTTTAAAAAAAAAGTCACCATTCAAGAATATGACTTACTAGGGCAAACTAATCATTAACAAATTTTACTGCTTTTAAATAAATCTTCATTACTCTCCTTTGGAAATAAAAATTAATCTTTTAATGTAGGAAGAATCTGCAGAATGGCGGCAGTTTCAGGCTGATCTCCAGACTGCAGTGGTAATCGCAAATGATATCAAGTCTGAAGCCCAAGAAGAGATTGGTGACCTAAAGCGACGGTTACATGAGGCACAAGAAAAAAATGAGAAACTCACAAAAGAATTGGAGGAAATAAAGTCACGCAAGTATGTTCTGAGAATCCAGTTGTGTGTTTCAGTAATGAACAGTTTAGCCTCAGTCTCGGGATGTGCCTGTCGCTAGTGCTGTCTTGTCTGGACTTTCGCAGTCCGTCACAGTCTGGAAATGGACAGAGTCGGCTTCGGTCTGACCCTGCCGTTGGTAGATGTGTGATCTCAGTTAAGTCCTACTTGCCCTGTGCCTCAGTTCTCTCACCTGTGAATGAAGGCAATGTGAATTGATTTATAGTCTTGTAAGAGTAAGTGAACTAATGCCTGCAAAGTGATCGACCAGTAAACTTGAGTTACTGGTTTTGGGAAAACAGCTGATCAGTTAGTTCAGTGTAAGTTTCTTTCCCTCACTCACTGTTGGAATTTCCATTTTTCAGTGACCTCCAGAGTAGTACCCCCACATCTCACACAGGGATCACTGGAAATCCGTAAGGATGACTGAATCAGGTGATACCTGTGACATGCTGAGTTCCACAGTGAGACTCCACCTGAGTGGGGGAGAGAATTTATGTGCTTGATGTTATTATTAAGAATTTGATTTTACTTCACTTTTAATAATTAATTAGGCACAGGGAAAGACAATATATCTTTGAAAGGCTTTTATTTAATTAGTGCTTCGTTCTAATGTGTTGCTATGTGTTTTTTATTGGCATCCTTAGGCAGAACTTGGAATGAAGCTTAATGAATCTTCGCTGGTATAAAGCTGGCATTACTCTTTTCTGTATATTATTAAATAAATAGTTTATCAGAAATGCCTCATTTGATAGTTAACCCTGAGTGATTGAACTTGGTTCTGTCTATCCACTCATCCATCCACCCACTCACAGCCCATCCATGACCCACCCACTTATCCATCCGTCCATCCATCTGTCATGCGGTGGATTAATTTAAGGCCTTACACACGCCTGGCAAGTGCTCTATCACTGAGCCCTAAGATTCAGTTCTTGAAGGATTATTCTACTGGATCCTGAAAGTTTACTAGTCTTTATATTTCAAAGAAATGCCTGTTAAAAGAGGCAGCATCTTGGGGCTGGAGAGGTAACTAAATGGTTAAGAGAACTTCTCTTCCCAGAAGATCTGAGTTTGGGTCTAGCCCCCCTTATCAGGTGACTCCAATTGAGGGGACATGTTGCTCTTTTCTGGCCTCTGTGGGCCCCTGCACACACACACTATTGAAAAAGGAAGAGATAGCACCTTACAAGCAGTGATTATCAGAGTGATGTTTTTAAGTACAAAACTACCTAAATGAAACAAAGTGTGGGTTTCACTCAAAATATCCTTCTTAAAGGGGAAAGTGTTACTTTTACCAAATCCAGTCTTGGAGGGCCTGATTTTCAACCTTCCGTGTGACAAAATGGGAAGTGTGGGCAGGCACTTCCACTTAACACTGTGTTTCCAAGTGTGAGGTAGCCTTGAGGTGGACACTGTGTGACCTTTCCAGTCTGTGCTGCTTTCTTCTCTTGGAACAGCGTTTTTATTTGAGAATGATTGGGAGAGAAACTGGCTATTCAAACTCTGTTCTTTGACATTTTCTTTGAAAGTGATTACGACCCTGTCTCATCAAGGAAAATACCTGGTGGTATATGTTGTTAATGAAATGTAGGTATTCAAGGGAGTAGAAAATCCTTATCTGCCATTGCAAGATGATTTAAAAAGTTTTTTTAATTATATTTCTTTATTTTGTGTGTACGCCATTCTGTACATGTGGAAATGAGAAAGCACCTTGTGGAATACACTTCCTACCGTGTGTATTCTGAGCATCACACTCGGGTTGTCAGCCTCGGTAGGAAACACCTTAGTCTGCTGAGCCATCTCACTGGCCTTAGAGCATGTTGATGCCATCATTTAGCAAATGTAACTTCAATGTATTATATGATTCAAGGCATTTGAAAAGCCTATGTAATGCCAGTATTTTTCTTATGATCAATATATGATGTTGCAGAGTCAGATGGATAAAGTCTTTCAAAGTATTTAATTGACCAGCGAGTTTTAGTGGATAGGGTAGGAGAAATTTATTTCCATGGCTTCATTTTCCACAGTGAAGCTACTTTTTTCTTCTTGGTGTGCTGGTTCTCAGACACAGGGCCTCATCCATGCTCAACAAGCGCTGTAGTGCTGCACCACGTCTCCAGTCTGCAGCTCAGTTTGCCACTTTGGCAGTGCAGATTTAACCCAGGGCCTTCTACCTGTTTAGTCAGGGGCTCAGGACTAACTTACTTTTCTAGCCTAGCAAAAATTTGGTAACTACACATTGTTTCATTTTAGTGTACTGAAAAGGTTATTAAAATATTCTCCCCTGTTCCAAACACACATTTGTTTGAGATCTGCATTTTTTATATCTCAGAAGATTGAATACAGAAGAAATGAGAATATAGTTGTCTTCTAAGCAGTTAAATACATACATCATTTCTGTTTATCTGTCTATTTATTTTGAGACAGGGTCTCTGTAGTCTTGGCTGTAGCTCACTATATATAAACCAGGCTGACCTTGAATTGAATCCACCTGCCTCTGCCTCATAAGTGCCGGGATTAAAGGCATGCACCACCACACTTGGCTAAATACATATTTTTAAAAATGTAAGACACTGTTATTTTTCTTAGCAATTTTTGAATTTGGAAAATAAAATTTTTAAAAATATTCTTAGATTTTTTATTTACTTACCTATTTTTTTTGAGACAGGGTCTCATTGTGTAACATTTGCTGATCTAGAACTCCCTGTATGTGGACCAGACTAGCCTAGAACTCAGAGAGCTGAATAAAATATTTTATGGTCTTAATTAATTTAATGAGCTTTTCCAGTCCTTTGCAGGGATTCTCTTTCTGTGACAGTTTTGTCTCATTCTTAGGGAACTGGAACTTTTGGTTCTGTTCCGTTGTATGTGTATGCATAGTGCGTTAGCCTCTGATCTGCTGGTGAATTCCCAGGTGACTGAGAAGGGCTGTGCCTTCCTGGCAGCACAGAACCAGAGATTCCCAGTTGAGTGAGGCTGCGGCCAGTCTGCCTCCTGATTTATTACTAATTGATTACTGATGTCCTTACCTGACACTTTATGAAAATGGAACTTGATGGCTATTTAACTTGCTTAGGATAACCTGATAGGAGCATTTCAGCATCATTTCCTGGTGTTTACCAGGCAAAGAATATTAGGTCAGGCAATTGCTGTGTTCAACTGGTACAACTTATAAAAAAAAAAACAAACCCTGTATCCTTTAATGCTTTTTAATCAGGAATTTTAAAATGTGTATTTTCTCATACATGCAGATGTCTTTATTCCACTGTTTTTTGTTAGGCAAGAGGAGGAGCGAGGCCGGGTCTACAACTACATGAATGCTGTTGAAAGAGATTTGGCAGCCTTGCGGCAAGGGATGGGACTGAGTAGAAGGTCCTCAACTTCTTCGGAGCCAACTCCTACAGTAAAAACCCTCATCAAGTCTTTTGACAGTGCATCTCAAGGTAAGTGAGTCCTTATCTGTGGTTCCCAAGACTTGTGCTTCTCTGTTTGCTTGACTTAATTGCCTGATGTAGTTTGCTATTCTGTATCATTTTGTTCTGTTTTGTCAGCTTGCATATAGGGTTTATCATATAGTACCATGTAGTATGTAGTGTCACATACATCATATTAGGTATCTTGAGTCAAGGCAAGTTCTGCAGGGATTGGAATGTACTGCTTTAGAAAGCCTGGTCTCAGCTACGCACCCTACTTCCCTTGCCCAGCAGTATCTTTTCTCCCTAGATGGATCACAATCATTCCTGATTTCTCATATCTTTATGCACAGACTTCCTGATACGTAACTCTAGCTCCTAACCTTCCTCCAAATTTCCTAATTCTGTATACCCAAGTGCCTTGATACTTGAGCATGTCTAGGCATCCTGTGTTTTCCAGCTTCATTGCTTCTCAAGCCTAGTGTCAGCACAGGTCTACTGAGTCACTGGGACCAGAAACCTAGGACTCTGACTTAAAATAAACCCTTTTGCTCACTGTCTGACTTCCAACGTGGACTTCTTTGTTCTGTTCTCTTTCTTCGCTTTCAGTGACATGGACTTTAGTTCAGGCCATCTTCAGTTAGTAACCAGTAAGCTTCTAGTCTCCTCTTTTTGTCATCAAGAAAGTCTTTGTTGTTTAAAATCCTGTAATTATTTTATGATAGAAGGAAGTGCAGATCAAGGTTATGTAACCGCTGGGCTACTCTTCTTTTACCTTGTACAGCCCACATCACTGCACTTCAGGGTCAGAACCAAGCTAGACTCTTGATGAGGTAGCTCTTAACAACACTGACTCTGAAGACACATCTGCAGTCTTTCATAAAAACTGTAGATGGTCTTATGTGACTGTGTGTTTGTGTGTGTGTGTGTGCCTTACTTATTGAGACAGGATCCTACTGTGCAGCCCAAGATGACCTAGAATACTCACTAAATATCTCAGTCTAGTCTGAACTTGTTATCCTCTTCTGCCTCAACCTCTGAAGTACTGAGATTATAGGTGTTCGCTGCCATGTCTGCCTTTTATTCTACTTGTTAAAAATACATAAATAATGATGCTGGGGATAGAACCTGGAGCTTCATACATGCTACAAGTGCTCTACCCCTGCGCTATGCCCCATCCCTCTTGTTTCCTTTCTTTAGAGTTCATTGATTTATGGAGTATTTTAGCCATGTGATTAAATAGCAGAAATGAAGTACTGGCCTAGGAAATCATTCGTCTGATAGGAAAAGAAATACCTGTGTCATAGGCTCTGCCTGTGAGTATTCAGTATAGGTCAGGCATTGTTCACAGGATATAGTTTGCAGGAAATTAGGAGCACTGGCTAACAGGCGAATCCTTCCATGGAGATGAGTAGGAAACTCCCCCTGCACCGTGATAAGTTTATTATTAACTTTCTCATTTACTATTTTTGTAGTACCAAATGCTGCTGCAGCTGCAATTCCTCGAACGCCCCTGAGTCCAAGTCCCATGAAAACCCCTCCTGCAGCTGCTGTTTCCCCCATGCAGGTGAGTGCCCAAGATTATCGAAGGCTCAGAAAGGTTAAATTTGCACATTAGATCATCTTTTTCAGTTGTGCACGTGTCTCAGGTGGTGAATGGACTGCTTCAGAAGAGGGAGTGGTAAGATTCGCTTGGTAAAATACCACGAGTAGCCATAACTGAGGCAATTTATAAATTGTGACGCTCTTCTGGAAAACACTGATGTCTGAGTGTGTAGCTGGTATATTTTATCTTTTTCTGTCTAATAGATCATTTCAAAACTTTGCAGACTTAATGGCTGGAGAGATGGCTGAGCACTTCAGAGCGCTTAGTGCTCTTGTGGAGGTCCTAAGTTCAGTACCCAGCACTCGTGTGAGACAGCTCACAGTAGCCTGTAACTCCAGCTCCAGGGGTGGATCTGACACCTTTTCTGGGCCTCCTTGGACACCTGAACTCAAGTGTACACCCAACACGGGTTAAATGTGGATCTACACAAGGCATGAGTGGAGAGAAGAGTTATTCACTGGAGGCCATTTGTCACAGTTGAGCTCAAGGATATGGCATTGCTGATCTACTATAAATGACTTTCAGAGTTGCTATTCTTTTCCGTTGTTGGGAATAGAGCCAGGAGCAAGGTAGAAGGCTTTTCTCTGTGGAGCTCAAGAGACCCTCTCGTTATGCCATTTCCACAGCCACTTTCAGAATATGGCTGAAGTGAAATACTTTAACATGGGTGAGAGTAGCCAAAGGAAAAATCGCCCCTGAACTAGTATTCTGTGATAAGGATAGCCAGGGCTAACATTTACCTTAAAATTGAGAGCTTGGGGCATTTTATTTTTTTGACTTCTATATTGGGTTAATGATTGGCCCTGTGATTTGAGAGTGGACTTTTAAAGTCTAGGATAAGTGAAGTTTCTCAGACAGTGGCTTGGCATTTGAAAAGTAAGGAAGCACCATGGTTTGGCTGCAGATTTAATGCTTTTTAAATGTTCTCTATTAATGAGACTTTTAAAAGAAAACCTAAAGGTACAAAGCAAGATGCCAAGTAAAACAAACCTCAAATAAGATAAACAAAGCTTCTCTAGCATTTATCTATTATATTTCATGTCTAAGATTTTGTAACATCTTTTTGAAGATAGGAAGATTAAAAATACCTGTAGCTAGAAGCAAAACCCATTATGATGCTCTTTAATACATAGTCAGTCCAGTGTCTCTCAAGCCTAGCTGCACAGAAAACTGCATAAAGAGTTTAGAAACAGATTCCTAGACATTGTCTTTGTGAATGGAATCTCTGGGACAGCACCAGGGTTGGGTGTGTTTTTTAAAAAACTCCATGGGCAGGAATAATTCTTGTCACGTGAAATAGCAAGAGTTGTCACAAACAAATGGAAAGCTGGACAAAATCTAGGAAACAGTGGTTTTGAGGCATTGCACTACTGTGGTCCCTGAAAAAATTACCAGCAGATGAGGGAAGTCCTGGTGTGGCTCGCATTGTTTGCCTAGAGGCAGTTTCTAGGTGGCGGTTTAGGGAGGATGAACTAACTTAGGACAGAGAGGACAAACCAGTTATATCTGAGGATACAAGCCAACATTCATGGAAAATGAGACCGCTAGAGTTTTCAGGGCAGAGTCCCTGGGAAGAGGAAACTACTGAGAGGGTCCAGACATTCCCATGGGTATCCTTTTGAATCTTTGCCTGAGGTTGGCTGCCTAACTGCATGGTGGAAGCCCTAGAAGGCCTGGCTGGAAGAAGTCTTCAGCAGCAATTGCAGGGACTTCTCAGACACTTTCAATAGTTTACGTAGGGTAGGGAATCATGTGAGTTCATATCAGCCACCATAAAGAAACTTCCTTGAACAGATAGGGAATAAAGTACACCTAGACAGCTTTCGAGTCTGGATACTCTAGGTCTGCCCCAAAGACCTCAAAGGTACCTTCCAAAAGGATTAGCAGAGCTGGAAGTAGCAGTGCTGTAGGCAGTCTATAAACTCTCCCAGTGAGCTCATCTGCTGGTAGTTAGCATTTGTGTTCTCTGCTCTTGTTGAGTGTTGACTGACTTCATGATTTGTTTCTAATAGCAGAAGTAATGCAGTGGTGCTTCTGAGAGAAACTTATAAAATGATTGGCTTCTGTTGTGAGTGTGCCTCTTAGGTTCGCTCACTCTGAGGGAACCCTCTGTAGTTGCCTTGTGAGCTTCTTGTGGAGGACCATGTAAGTAAGCTTAGCAGCCACTCTGAGACTCACCATCAATCATTGCAGATGAACTTGAAAGAGACCCCTACACCTTCCTCCTGTCTGTCTTTGTGATAACCTTGTGATAGCTTGATTTGTCTTCTCACCAAAGACCTGGAGCTACAATTATCCAGCTAAGCTTTTGGACCCATAGAAATCATGAGATCACAAATGTTTATTGTTTAAAGTCACTGGAAAGTATGGGGATACTTTGTCATGTGGCATACATCAGTAATGTAGTAGGTTATTTTCCTGCCAGAATGGTCTTACAGTCTTTAGTAGAATCCATCAAAATAAAAGGTGCTTTTGTATTTATATGGAAATGCAAAGGGATTTAAAAATGTAAAACATTTGAAGACTTGGAGTGCTTGATTTCAACATTTACTGTATGACAAACATTATGTTTCATTGAAAAGAAATCAGAAAGTGGATAGAGTCCTGGGGTAGATGAGCTGATTTTCAGCACAAATGTCAGGATTATTTAGTATGATGGCAGGAATTGTCTACACAGGATTCTGAGTAACTACATGAACATATGATAATACTGTCAGGATTATTTAGTATGACGGCAGGAGTTGTCTACACGGGATTCTGAGTAACTAGATGAACATATGATAATACTGTCAGTAATATTTAGTATGAGGGCAGGAGTTGTCTACACAGGATTCTGAGTAACTAGATGAACATAGGATAATACTGTCAGGATTATTTAGTATGACGGTAGGTATAGATTCTGAGTATGAAATACTGAGGTTGACCAGTAGACCCAAACTATATATAATGGTATATAATATAAAGCTTAAAGATAGGAACTTTAGTGAAAATCTTTGTGTTCTTTGAGCACACAAAGGCTTCTTCTTTAGGACACACACACAAATGAGTCATAAAAGCAACTGATACTTGAACATCAGGATTTTAAAATTTTGAATCCAAAGACATGACAAATAAGCAAAGGCATATTATATATAGGAGAATATATTCACAGTATTTACTTGTCTTACAGAAGACTTGTATGTGATAACTTGAAAACAGCATGTAATAAGGGGCAAACAATTTATATGAAAGCATAGAAGAAGGAGTTCAGCATCATTAGTCATCAAGGAAATGAAAATGAAATTCACAGTAAGCTATTAGTCCATATCATGGCTAAAATTAAAGGTTAATGATGTAAAGATGTAGCAAAGCTGTACTTTTGCATAGGTCTTTTGGGAGAGTGAAATAAGTAGCTAGAAGTTAGATTTTTTTAAAAAATATGGCTGAGGGTTGGGGTGTGGAGGCAGAGGCAGGTGGATCTCTTTGAGTCTGAGCAGCCTGGTCTACTTAGCAAGTTCCAGTACAGTCAGGGTTACATAGTGAGATCCTGTCTTTAGGGGTGTGTGTGAGAGAGAGGGAGGGAGGGAGGGAGGGAGAGAGAGAGAGAGGGAGGGAGAACTGGAGAAAAGCCAAGGAAATGGAAGCACAAGGAAGAAGGGTGGGTGGCCTGTTCTGTATATTATGGGTTAGAGCAGTAGTGGTGGGTATTTTAGGCTGCTGTGTGTGTCTACATCAGGGCATAAGGAAACTCCTTATATTGCTGTTGGCAGGAGTTCTGAGTTAAAGACTACAGCCTGGACTGGGACAATTGTCAAATTATCAAGTGGGAGACAGTTGAGGTCTGTTTGGAACCAGGACAAGAAAAACCAATAAAACCACAATAGAAACACATCCATATTTTGGTTTGGAACCTAATTTTATGTTTAGCACATTGGCATATGGTAGTTCAAGAATCTCTTTAAACAAAGGAATTAAATTATATTCTGAGTGCCAGAGGCTTTCAAGGTCAGTGGTATGCGTAACTATAAAAGGCCCCAGGGAAGCATCTTTGTGGGGAGTAAGTGTCCTGCGTCTTGACTGTCCGCATTCTGGTTGTGATGCCTTAATACAGAAGTATAAGGAAACCAAGTGAAGAGGGTGCTGACTGTTAAAACTGTGTAAGAATATACATTTTTCTTAGAAGTTTATTTACTTTAAAAAATGATTAGTTTAATTTTTAACTTTATTTCATTATCTATTTTGTTTATTTTATATGCAATTATGTTTTGCTTTCATGTTTGTCTGTGTGAGGGTGTCAGATCCCCTGGAACTGGAGTTGGAGACAGTTGTGAGCTGCCATATGTTTGCAGGGAATTGAACCCAGGTCCTCTGGAAGAGCAGTCAGTGCTCTTAACTGCTGAACCATCTCTCCAGCTCCCAAGTTTATTTTTTTTAAGAGTACTGATCACATACTGTATGTTTATATCAAAGGAGTTATGCATTGTATGTAACTGACATCTACTCTCTGAAGCGTTTGTTTTCTCTGTGAGTCTCAGTACTAGATTTAACATAGCTGCTTTTATTTCAGAGACATTCCATAAGTGGACCAATCTCAACCCCCAAGCCTCTGACAGCCCTGTCGGATAAAAGATCAAACTATGGAGAAATTCCTGTACAAGGTACAGCTAATGCATCCTTAGCATTTCACTTTTTTGTTAATTTTTAGACTCTTTGGCTAACAGCTTATTGTCTTGGTGCTGGCATTATGCTTGTCAACCTGGTATATGTCTTTTTCAGAAGTTTTTCCTAATGTGTCTTAACTACAAGTAGGAAAAATGAGTCATTAGCCAATGAAGCTTTCATGGCAAATGTATGTTTTCCTTTTGTTCTGAGTCAGTCTTGCTGTCTAGTCAGACTAGCGTTGAGTTAGGTCTTCCGGCCTGATGCTCTAGAGTGTGGTGTTACCGGGGCATGCCACTCTCCAGGCTGGTACCTTTAAATAAGAATAAGTAACGCAGAGTGCATGTCAATGCAGGACATGGTTCACAGTTCTTCATGGAAAGTGTATTGCTGTCATCTGTATTTTACAGACATCATCAAAATACATAAAGCCTTTAACAACCCACACTTTAATATACAGGCATAGATAAAAGTAAAACAAAGGAAAAGATTGACCATGCAAGCCAAATGTGGTAGCACATGCCTGTGATCCCAGGACACTCAGGTAGGCAAGGCAGGAAGACTGAGTTCTGGGCAAGCCTGGGCTACTCAGTAAGACCTATTTCAATGTGACTATAAATTTAGACCATTCAGTGTTGATATGTTTATTCATGTGTCTGAACTAAAGTCTACCATCTTGATAAATGTTTTCTGCTTGCCTTGTTCTGTTCTTTTTTCTCTGATTCTTCTTGAGTTCATTGGCCATTTTTTTTACTACTTTAGCTTCTCTATTAGCATTCTATTTTTTAACTTTAAAATTTTGTGGGGACTTGAAAGATGATGAAGTGTTGAAGAACACTTGTTCTCAAAGAGGACATGGGATCAGTTTCTGGCAACCACATGACAGCTTATAACTGTCCCTAACCAGTTCCGGGGACCCAGAGCCCTCTTCTGGCCTCTGCGGGCACATATGCATTGTATATTCATACATGCAGGCAAAAAAAAGCATAAAATAAGTCTTTTAAAAACTTGTTAGTTATTACACATGGTTTGTCAACTTGATTCTATTGACATTTGGGACTATACAGATCTTGGTTTGGGGAGATTGGTTGTGAAGGAAGGGTAGGCTGTTCAGCAGTGCCCGTGACCTCTGCATACCGAAGGGTAAGCATCCATTAGGGCAGTAGTAATGCCCACATGGTCCCTCTGGGCAGAAATTTTTTTTTCAGTTGAGAGAATCTTGGGGCATAACTTTCAGTTTTTCTTATTTTTGTGAATTTTTGCTGATAGATGGAAAGTATCTATCTCTATCTATCTGTCATCTATCTATCTATCTATTTATCTATCTATCATCTATCTATCTATCTATTTGATTGTCTTCTGTCTTGGGGTAGAGGGCTGGATGTATTGCTGTTTTTCCTTGTCCCTTCATCTTGAATAAAAAGTTCCTCATATAGCGCAGTCTGGCATCAAACTTTCAAATGATATGTCTGTCTGTCTTTTCTGTGTGTCACAGACTGCTTATGGAGGCCAGAGGATGGCTGGCTCTTTGGAAGTTGGTTCTCCTTCCTTCTACCATGTGGTTTTTGGGGATCAGGCTTAAGTATGGTCACGCCCTTTACCCATTGAAACATCTTGCTGGTTATGCCTCAGGTTTTAATCCTCCTGTCTCAGTCTCCTGTGTACCAGGTTTATCAGTATGAGCTGCTCATCCAGCCTTTTATCTTTGTATTTTTCTAGTTCTCTGTTGAACATCTGTGAAAAGATGGATTTCTTTTTTTCTTTTATGCCTTCAAAAGAGCACGTCTTTCCTCGCACTGGGTGCTTACTGTGGGAGTGACTTCTCTACTCAGGAGCTAGGCTGCATTGGGGACTTATGCTGTGGTTGTTGTCTTATGTAGAATGGCTTCCACCTCTTCTAGTCTGTTCTAGTTGTACTTGGACTAATATTCTAGGATCCCTTTTGAAAACAACTTTTTAAATGAATTCTTTGAAAATGTCATACAGTTTATTTTCACCATATTCAACTCCAACTCTTCCCCTTACCTTCCTCCAGGACCCCTCTCTCCCACCCTCAGCTTTGCATATTCTTATCCTTTGTTTTAAATTTAATAACTGTCAACTCAAGTTTATTCTTTCCATGTACTGCTGGGTCTATGGCAAGCATGGTTGGTGTACCAGAAGCTACATCCTTCAAAACTTGGCTCCCTCCATATCCATCCCCCTCTCTGGTTTTATTTTTTGAGACAAGGTCTCCTCATAGCTCAGATTGTCCTCAAAGTTGCTATGGAGCTGAGGACTTAAATTCTTTATTATCTCTGCTTCCTAGGTGCTAGGATTATAGGAATGTGCCAGCATGCCAGGCTGATAAAACCTTCATTGGCTCCCCCTGCCAACAGGAGAGAGTTTGACTGTCTTCTTTCTCTTGCCCGTGGAGTCTCACCTTGCTTCATTTCCCTTCACACTTGCAGCATTGCTGTTCTGCTGGGCGTTATGCCAGGAATATATTCCCTTCTGAATTTTCTTTTTCCTGTGTAAAAGCTATCACTTACCTTTCTGACTTCAACCTCACTGTTATTGGAAATGAATAAGCTCTGTTTTTACAAAGGAACATGTGAACAAAATGAAAGCAATTTAGCAAGGCGGTTTCTCTTTTTTCAAAAGGGACAGTCAGAACTTAAACAGGTCTAGTGAACATTTGTCTTTCATCTGTGATATAAGTGGCATCTCATCCCATTGGTGGGAGGTCAAACTTCACAGTCTGATGCAGTTGGCTAATCAGGGTGCAAAGGAGGGGCAAGGGTTCTTGTTGGACTAATTATCTTTGATAGGTAAAGTCTCTCACAGTTCTCCCCCTTTCTTATACAATTTCTTTTTTATCATCTGCCTCCCTTCAGAATCTGTAAACCTTAACTGCTGCTGTGGAGTTGGGGCCATGACTGATCTGGCTTCTTCTAGCTGGGTGTGGCAGTCAGGGTCTGCCTTTCCAGTGGAGCTGTCTGGAAGGCCTATGAGTACATTAGTAGTTTAGTTTCTGTGGCAGCCAGATACAGGGAGAAATGAAGTCCTTGATTAGTGCCTAGAAGGGATGTGAGGAGAAGTAACCGCAGAGTTATTGGCATCACAAGTCCTCAGCAGCGAACAAAACAGGAGAAGCCAGAGTAGAGGAGACTTTTTAAATGTTCAAATCAAAGTCCATTAAAGTATTTTGGTGAGCTCACAGGAGCATCCATCTATTGGGTTTCCTTCATTTTCCTTTGCATTCTAAGGCTGCTCTCCAGAGCACTGAATCCAGGGTTTGTTCTCAGTTAGTTGATAGCCTTTGGGATGGCTGCAGTCACAGTGTGAGGTTCCTCTATGATGGCTTCTAGGGAGGGAGAGAAAAATTTATAACTTTACTTTTAGGTCAAAATGATAGTGGGCCTGTCTTGTAGGTAGGCAAGTACTGCAGTGTTGAGGTGAGCCAAGGTCTGAAATCTTATATCTGAGAGCATTTTTCCTCTTTTTTCAAGAAGAAAATCACTGGTGAAGTATTGTTTAAACACAGCTCATGGATTTCAGTTTAATATCTAGTGAGTGCAATGCCTTGGACTGTCAAAGAAACATGTTAGTCATTTTAGTTTTTGGTTATACTTTTCTGTTGCGTGTTTAAGATTTGTGTGTGTGTGTGTGTATGTGTGTGTGTATAGGGCAGTTGGGATTCTGGTCCTCAAGAATCACTTGGACTTCGGAGGAGACCTTCCTTTTGTTCCATCTTCAAAGGCCGAGCGTGACTGGCCTCACTTGGAATTAGAGGGAAATATTTCTCTATGTTGGCCACCCTCTTTTTAGACTATACACTGTGTATGTACAGTTAAACTATGGGGCTTTGTACATTCCCAGGTAAACTTTGTTATAAAAAACACAAGAGGACTGGAGAGATGGCTCAGTGGTTAAGAGCATTGCCTGCTCTTCGAAAAGTCCTGAGTTCACTTCCTAGCAACCACATGGTGGCTCACAACCATCTGAAATGAGATCTGATTCCCTCTTCTGGCCTGCAGGCAGACACAGACAGAATACTGTATATATAATAAACAAACAAAGAAACAACAAATAAATAAATATTTTTAAAAAAAAACAAGACAGTCTTTATGCAGCACATAGAGTGAGCTACTATAACTGTGCTGTTTGTTTTGAATGAGCATAAGTAGCAGATAGAAGCACCTGGTACATAATAAAACACCATTAAGTTGATATTTATAGCATCCAGAAGAGTCTAGCTAAGGAAGCCCTGTTAAAACTGACACTGGAAGGCACGGCACCAGTAGCCTTTCTATGTACTGTACTGAGAAGGTAAAAACAAAAGCCAGGATACCCAGGGCTCTGTGGAGCAAAAACAGAATTAGAAAACTATCATGGAGGAAGAGAAAGAATACTCGAATACTCTCGGTTATAGAAAAGCAGCCTTGAAAACTGGGCAGAAAGAGCAGACGTTAAGAACTAGTATAGCCGGTGTCTCCAGCCTTCCACTCACACAGGCTGATTGCTTTGTAGCTGTCAGTCCTCAGCAACTTGTGGAGCACCTGCTTCTCAATCCGTCAGTCCTAGTTGGGATTTGTGCTTTCCCAAGTTCTCCCTGGGCTGTTGAAAATTCCCATGAGCTTTCCAAGTCTGGGTATTGTGATGTCAGTTCTCTTTGACAGCTGACTAGTGTTGAAAGCACACGACTGGGAAAACACTTAATCCTCTCTGGACATCAGTAAATATATCATGTAAAACAATTATGTTAAAACAAAAAATCAAAAGAAAAACAACAACATAGAGGTCTGGTGTTAACCTCTTTAGTCTGACATAAAAAGCATTGACCTAATCACTTGGGTAGTTCAGCCCATATTGCAGTCTCCTCTAGGTCCCCTACTTCCGTAATCCTAGTAGGTACCCAGTAATGTAACCAAACCAAAAAGGGAAATATTGGGAGAAAAGGATTGGAGCATGTAACTGAAAACCTGAGGTGCAAGGAATTGTAAAAGTGAGGCTGTCTTCTGAGGGTTTGGTGGTACTGTGAAGTTGGGTGTCACTCTTTTGTTGATGCCTGTGGCGCACTAACCAAACTGACAGTGAACTCTCATAGTCATTGCCATCTTGATGGTGTCATTAACCAAGGTAGTGACAAAACAAGGTGGTTACTTTTGCTTATGGTAAGCTCAGCTCCATGGTAATATGAGCCTGTTGTAGGAGGCTGCTTGTTTGTTCCCGGCTGACCAGAAATAAACACTCAGAAACTGTATTAATTAAATTACTGCTTGGCCTATTAGTTCTAGCTTCTTATTGGCTAGTTCTTACCTCTTAATTTAACCCATTTCTCTTAATCTGTGTATCACCATGTGATTGTGGCTTACTGGCAAGGTTCTGTCCAGGGTCTGTCTCTGGCGTGGCTACATGATGTCTCCTTGACAAGGCCTTCTTTCTCCCAGCATTCAGTTTAGTTTCCCCCCCGCCTTGTTTTATTCTATGCTATCACAGGCCAAAACAGTTTCTTTATTCATTAACCAATTAAAGCAACACATATACAGAAGGACTTCCCACACCATGAGCCCATTCCCCGTAGGGCACAGATCTTTTGGGCACCATCTTTCTCATTGATTAAAGATAGACAGTTATCCCTTTCCTTTAAAATGACACCTGAGTTAGGTTACCATGGATATAGGAGGAGACAGTACATTGGCCTAGACAGGTAAGCTCCAAATAACAAAGCAAAGAAACAGGAGGAAGGAATTTCATGGCGTTAGTGCAAGAAAAGTGAGTGTGTCTTACCACAGAAATTGTAAGTGGGAACACTAAGTGGTGCCATCTGCATCTGGCTTTGATCTCCCGTCAGCTACCCTCCACAAACTGTTGCTGGGAAAGGAGCCTGTGAAGAAATCAGAAGGAATAGGAGGTGTGCCCACCATCCATAGCTTGCACTGTTGCTCTGGGAGCTGTGGAGAAACTGGGACAGAGTCATGACCTTGGTGCCATTTTATTCCACTTGAGCATGACTTGAGCTGGGCCAGAAAGATCTGTGACTATTGAAAGGGCCAGAGGAGTTGGTTATCTCCTGTCTGGGAGAATCCCCTTCCTTAGAAATCTTTTTACAGAATTGTTCTACATCTTGGCTTTGTGCTGGTTAGCCCATCGGAGCCTCAACCTCTTGTCATGGAGGTTTCCTATTTCTGGTAATGGAGGATTTTTTTTGTCTTGCTTTGTATTCTGAGTTGGAGTGCTTTGTTCATCTCCAACCACTTCCCTCACTTGGCAGTGTTCTATCTTAGGAGCTTTTTAGCAAGCTGAAGTCACCAAGGACACCATGGAGCTATGGATCAGGACTCTATATTCACTTCATGCCAGTGATATGTCTCATTTATTCTCTTTGTCACCCTCCAGGACGTCTTGATCCATCAACAAATACTTTGTGATTCTTTGCATTTGCTACCTCGGTCTTGTATATAAGAGTTACCTGGTTGGTTCAGTATTTTCTTGTGCCTTCCTGACCTTGCCAAAAAAAATATCTTTCTGTCCTGAGGTCCTTCTCGATCCAGAAGTCACTCACCCTAAATCCCCCATCACAACAGGGGTAAGGCATGCCTCCTCCAAGGGAGGGGATCTCAACCTCGTTCCAAGTATAGTTGAAATCCCCTAGAGCCCCCACATTGTAGAAAATAAATACTTCTGATGCCACACAATGAAACAGTAATTTGGCAAGTCAGTTTTTCTTTTTTCAAATGGATGAGACGTACCCCACACCAGGCTAAAGAACACTTGCCAGAATGGCTTCTGTCTTTCCCCTCTGGTAGGTGATGACTGTGTCTTCCCATTGTTGGGCACTCAGCTTCACAGTCTGACATACTGGCTAGTTGAATTAAAGGGGGAAATGGGTAGGCCCTTCTCAGGCTGCCTTTGATAAAAACAGAACAGCCAGCCTGTGTCTCACAAGTCGACCTCTGGCCTCCATGTGTACACACACACACACACACACACACACACACACACACACAAGTAAACAAAACTTTGATTTCTATTTCCTCTTTCTGTTCTGTCTATTAGAATTTGTGCATGTTATATTTTTCCTGTAAAAGTTGATAGGGTTTGGAACTCTGCTACTTGTAAACTGTTTGCATAAAAATGATGTATGTTAATGATAAAATCACTAATGATTTTAGTCTGCATTTGTCCTATTCTTATGTATAATATAAGCTATCCTTCCTACTCCCTGGGCCTCGTAAATAGAAAGGATCACTTTTTATTTCAACCTAGATGCCCCGAAGACTCTTGGAAAATAGTACTTGGGGACTGTGGAGATGGCTAAGAGCTTAGGAGTATACACTGCTTTTTCAGAGGACTTGAGTTTGGTTCCCAGTGTCCATCTCAGGTGGCCCATAGCTTCCTTTAATTCCACCTCCAGGGAACCTGTTTAGAAACAATGTTGTATGCCGTTACTTTCATATTATGATGGTTTAAGAGTGGTATCATTTAAATTAATAAATTCTTTGTTTTTTCCTGTTTGTTTTTTGGTGGTTGTTGTTGCCAATCATTGATCCCAGGGACTCATGCATGCTAAAACATGCTTATTGTTGACCTGCTTTTCCAGTCACTAAATAGTTGCTATGTTTAAAAAAAGAAATAGGTGGGCATTCGTGGAAAGCAAGGCTAATAATAGTCCTTATTAAATAAAATTCTTATTGTTTAGTTTTACACTGGTCATTTATCCCTAACATATCAGATCCTGGCTAGACAGAACACATACATTCATGTCTTCTAGGCCAAGGACAGCCAGTTGGGTTTGTAGTTGTAGATAAGACATATACAGGAAGAGAGAATTAGCAGGGACAAAGAGATTTCCCCAGTGTTCCCAGAAACTAAAGAGACGCCTAAGAAAGCTTGTGTTCAAGAAGCAGGCTGAAGCTGTATCTGATTGTGTCCTTCCAGCTGCTCAGGAGAGATGAGACTAGACTGGCCCTCAGACTCAAGCCCACAGATGAGGCTATCGAGGCTCTCAGTCAGCACCATCCTCCCTGGAGGAGCCCCTCCTTCACACCCTGTTGTCCATATAATATACCACATGTTTTATCAAACCAGGTTCTTGTTTCTTCTAATTTGTGTCTTTGCTTCTATTATTGTGTGACTGAATTGCAGTTCTCAACCCTTTTTCTTTGCTAGTAAGGCCCAACTTAATACCATTATATTTTTCTTTTTTAAAAGAATTTATTTGACTTTATTTTATGTGCATTGGTGTGAGAGTGTTAGATCCTTAAAAACTGTAGTTACAAACAGTTGTAAGCTGCCATGTGGATGCTGGGAATTGAACCCAGGTCCTCCGGAAGAACAACCAGTGCTCTTAACCTCTGAGCCCTGTCTCTAATCCTATCCATTATATTTTCCAATCCCCGTCTCCTATCTGAAATAAGAATGAACTATTCTCCTTCCATAGTTGTGTTATGTGTTGCTATTATGAAATTCTAACCATACGATGGTAATCCAGGTTTGTTTGTGGATACATGTATAGGGGATGTTCCCTCTAAATAGGCAGAGGGGCAAGGTTTTATTTAGTTTGTTCCTTAGGCCCATGCAATAAGGGACCTCTTAATTTTGATTGAGTTGCTTTGAAGAGCTAAGTGGCACAAAATGATTTAGAACAGTCATGTGTGTAGTGTGTCTCACTGTCATCTCTAGAAACACATTATTGACCTGGAGTGTTTTATACAGTCCTTGTCTATGGAGGTTATTTTTAATAAACATGCTGTCTGGGGGTTGCAGGGTCTTGGATTAGGAAGAGGGGTGAGCCTCAAGGTAAAGAAAAGTCAGTCACCTTTCTTGTACTTTGACCACCTCAGCACTCATAGTTCTGTTTCTGACCTTTCTACTTGGTGCAGAGCATCTGCTAAGAACGTCTTCAACTAGCCGGCCTGCTTCTCTACCCAGAGTCCCTGCCATGGAGAGTGCCAAGACCATCTCCGGTAATGACTTTTATCTGAAAAGTTCTTTTAAAAACTCCTGTAGAAGTTTTCAGTTGCCTACATCATGGTAGATGACACTTGAAGGCGCATCTTTGTGGAAGTTGATAGAGCTAGGTATGCAACGACTGATCTGAAGAGTCAGAACACCAAAGAGTTTCTGGGAACTGACTGTGCCAGTTTGATAAAGCCAGGCTACAACAATGACTTCCAAGGCTTACCATGTTTGTCTTCTCGGCTAACTCTTCTGTCTTTCAGTTATTCATACTGTTTTCCCTTGTGCCCTTTCAATTGCACCCAGAAAGGAAAACTGATAACCCTGCCATGCTATGGCTAATGTCCTCCCTAACATGGAGTGAGCACACACACCTGCCACCTTTCCTCTCACCCTTGCTCCCAGCTTACTGTAATGAAGGCTTGGCTTGTCATCACTGATAGGAAATGTTGACGCCGTCTCAGAGCCTCAGCGGATGTGTCACTTCAAACACTTACTGGCTTAAGACATGCAGCATACTTGAGAAAAGGAATAGCCACAAAATTATGTTGTAAAACGTAGTATGTTATTCTAAGATCTCTTAATAGGAGAAGGCATCTGCCCCTTCCAGATCTTTAATGTAGCACATTCCTAACGCTGCCCGTGTTTGTCCTGACTCATCCAGATCTGGTGTGGCAGCCAGAGTGAGTGTATGCCACAGGCAGCATCCCTGTGCCCGCTTGCAGAGGTGAGGCAGGAAGACTGCAGAGTTCCAGGACAGTGTTTTGTTCTGTTTTTCCTATGTCAGGCTTGCAAAATTATAGATGACTGACTTGTTACCTTTTAGTTTTCTGTCTTCCTTGTCTGTTTGAACATGGAGCCTGGCCCAGAGCTGCATGGAACTCTACGAAGAAACATTTTTGCTTCTGCCCCTTTAGCAGTGTCTTGCTACATTTAGAAGGGATGTGTTTAATTGTGGGTACTGGGTAGGGGTGAGTAGTTGCAAATGTTCTCCCTCTGACTTTTAATTGTGTCTGTATGGTACTCATTGTGTACCTGGTGAGTGCTGCAAGGCTCTTGTTCACTAGACGTAAGACAGTTCATATTCCACTACCAACCTTTCACAGATAGTAATTCTTTATTTTTTTATCATAATGTCTCATTCTGACCACATGTTCATGGTAGTCCTCCTGCCTCAGTTTTGAAGGTATAGGGATTCTAGTTATAAATTCCCAGCTGTCTAAGTGTTTTGAATGAAAAGTAAATACTGTCCAGTCATCTGTAAGATCAAGTATTAGTTTTTTTCTTTCACAAGCTATTATTTGTTGTTTAGGAATCATCAGAAGAAAATGTCAAGAACTCAGACAAAAAAACTTAAAACATATATATCACTTTATGCTTCTTAAGGATATATAATTATAATTTTTCAATATATTCACTACATTTCAAACATTTGATGAAGCATTCTGGCCTTTTCTCTAAGACAACCATCTAGATGTCAAAAAATAAGATAACTATTAATCTTTCCAAGATATTTTCTTCACAGAGTTTTCATACCTTTTTAAAAATTGAAATAGATTTCATGCTGTATATTCTCATATTTCCCTGTTCCAACTCCTCTCAGATTCTTCCCCACCCACCCAAGTCCACACCCTTTCTTTCTCTTATTAGAAAACAAACAGGCATCAATAATAATAGTAATATAAAAGCAGTTCAGAATAGGGCAAAACAAACAGAAAAAAAGATCCAAGAAAAGGCACAAGGACATATACAGAAGCTCTCTGTCTCTCTCTCTCTCTCTGTCTCTATGTCTCTCTCTCACACACACACACACATTCTCACACATAGAAACCTTTTCTTAAATTAGAAAACACATTGTGTTTGTTCATTGCACATGGCACCATGTTACATAAGGATTTCATACAACTTTAAGTTGATCATATTCCCCATCTTCCTCCTCCATGATTTGTTTCCCTTTAGTTCTGTTTGTTTCCCTGGACAGTTCTGTTTCATGTCATGTGTTCTTCTGTTATGACCTGTATAGCATCTAGAAACCACAATAGAGAGAAAACATATATTTGTCTTTGTGAGACTGACTTAATTTGTGTAAATAATATAAATGTTGTAAGATCATCTTATCTAGAGTCTAAGCAAGTGATGAAATCTTGTTCTTTTGGCTGGGAAAAGAAATTGGCTGTGTATATATGCCACAGTTGCTTTGTTGATTCCTCTGTTGTTTGACACCTGGGCAGGTTCCGTAGCTCAGCTAATGTGAATAGCACTGCTGTCCACAGTGACAGACAAGTAGCTCTGTGCTGTGTTGATCTGAACAGCCGGTAGTTCTAGCTGTAGTTTGGCGTGAAGCTTCCATGAGCTCCACAGTGGCTGAACTGCTTATACTCATGATCACTTTCTCAGTGTCTCGACGAAGTAGTGAAGAAATGAAACGGGACATCTCGGCGTCTGAGGGAGCATCACCAGCCTCTCTCATGGCGATGGGCACCACCTCACCACAGCTCTCCCTCTCCTCCTCCCCCACAGCATCAGTCACTCCGAGCACCCGGAGCCGAATAAGGTAGGAGACATGTCCTGCGTATCTTTCCTGGCCTTTCCAAGCAAAGGGTCGGCTTACAGATCAGTGCTGTCTGAGCACTCCCCTTTCTCTCTATTATTCAGTGTTGACTAACTGCATGCTTTTGTTTGGTTTTAAACTAGAAATGACCAAGTAAGTATAGGTGAGGTGTCCCTGGTGTCAAAAGCCAAGGGGCCTGCCTTTTTGTGTACCAGCATGAAGGCCAGAATGTTTCAGACTTTAGATTTTCAAAATAGAGATGTTCTACTGGTAAATTCTATGCAAATACCCCAAAATCTGGTGTTTGCTTTTCTGGAGGGTGTAGCTCAGTGGTCAAATATTTGTTAGTAAGTGAAAAGGCCTTGGGTTCAATTCCTGGTGTCATAAGTAAATTAGTGAAGTAATTTAGTAAATTATTTAATAAAGTAATTAGTAAATAAGTAAATTAGGGAGGGCGAAGAGAAATAAGCAATGCGAGTAGAAGTAGGGCGTGCCTGTGGTCTCAGCCTTTAAAAGATGGGGGCAAAATGCTATAAGTGTGAGCCACTTGACTACTTAGTGAGGCTTTGTCTAAAAAAAAAAATTAAAACAAGCTGAAAAGGCTCTGAAATCTGAAATACTTTCCAACCTTATATTGTGAAATTGAACCACGGGCATCCTGTTAGATAGAGTATGAGAGAGAGCTTCCTAGGTAGGTAGAGCCTTGCTTGGTGAAACCTTGAGGATTGTGCATAGGGACATTATTGGCAGGATACATAACTTGAATAAACATGGGAAGGGATGAGTAAGCATATAGTCAGGGCATGTGATCCATGGGACAGATATAGAGAGTCACAGAACGATGTCTCTACTGTCTCGGGGTGGAGAAGATGTCGTTGAATAGCTAGTTTTTTTAGGAACCTTTTCAAAGTCATAACAGGTCTCTTTGGTGTGATTAAGGGTAATCAAGTGGAATGAATGAATTGAGATGATAGAAGTAGTTTTTTTCTTCTTCAGGAGAGTCCAGGAAACCATCTTAAAGGATATTTGTTCAGGTATTGTGGGTCAGAGTTATCAAGTCTGATCAGGGTCATAGCAGAGTTGGAGAGCTGAAGAAAGGTGGGGTCCAGGAAGGGTCTGCAAAGGTGATGGTTTTAGCAACAGGTTTTTATGTAAGGAATCCAGGCATAGCAGACATGAGAGGCAGCTCTGATTGTTCAGATGGACATCAGACAACATGATATTTTGTTAATTATTGTCAGCAGGACATGAAAATGTGAATTTATATTTTGTTTCTAGTTCTTTCTGGCAGAAGCTGCTTAACTCAGTAAGAGTTCAGAGGAAGGCAGGGATGGTGACTCGTATGTAACATGAAGGGCTGGCTTGTTGGGGTTTCTGTCCCGCCTGGTACCCCACAG
>LOJH01007279.1:1615-11623 GCA_001685095.1 Ellobius talpinus
AGAGAGAGAGAGAGAGAGAGAGAGAGAGAACCTGTGTGAGTGTGCCTGGGAGTGTGTGTCTGTGTCCTTGCAGAGGTCAGCATCAGATTCCTTGGTGCTGGAGTTACATGATGTTGCTCACCAAGCAAGTACTGGGATAGAAATTCTGTTCCCAAGGATGACTCAGCAAGCATTCTTAGCCCCGAGTCACCCCTCAAGCCCCAGTGAATTGACATTACCCATGCACTCCCAGGTAATCTCCAGCTACACTCAGAAGTAGTAGTTCTAGAAAGGCATAGTTAGGTTTGCCATAGCTTCTGGGTTGGGTTAGGTAAGACTACCTGAGGAGGCAGAAGAAAGCATTTAAGGAGAGCTACAAGGAGAGACTTTGAACCCTTGTGCAGGGCAGAGTGACCCCCTCTTCTCTCTGCCCTACTCACCCTGCTTGAAAATGCCAGGGTCTAAC
Organism: Ellobius talpinus; assembly: GCA_001685095.1. Classification (NCBI taxonomy): domain Eukaryota; kingdom Metazoa; phylum Chordata; class Mammalia; order Rodentia; family Cricetidae; genus Ellobius; species Ellobius talpinus. Next base: position 2,061 of record LOJH01007279.1, read on the forward strand.
AGGCCATGGATGGTCACATGTCTTACAGTGTGAGCTCTTCCAGATGAAGACAGGGAAAAGGCATGACAGTGACAGCTGTTCCTAAGAGGAGCAGGTAATGTCGGGTGTGGCAGCCCACACCTGTAAACCTGGCACTGGGTAGGCTGAGGAATGAGATCAGGCTACAAAGCAAATTTAAGGCCAGCCTGGGATATGTGAGATTTTTGTCTCCTCTCACCTCCTGCCTACCACTCCTCCCCCATAAAGAAAACAAGAAAACAAGAAAAAAAAGGACTGGGGATGTAGATCAGTTGGGAAAGTGCTTAAAGTGCTTGACTAGAAAGCATGAAGTCCTGGGTTCTGTTCCCAACACTGCATAAGCCAAGTGTGCCTGCAAGCCCAGCACTGAAGAGGCAGAGACAGAGCATCTGGAGTTCAAGACCATCCTCTATTGCATAGCAAGTTCAAGGTCAGCTCAGGCTACATAGAAACCTGTTTTTGTTTTTGTTTTTTCATGAAGGAAAGATTCCAGACACTCAGGGGAGAGGGTGTTATTTAGGGAGGGGAAGCTGGGGTGGCTAGGAAGCCACAGGGAAACTGGAAACTCTGCAGGGCTTGCCTTAGAAACTGTCCCCACTAAGACCAGTGTGGGGAGGGAGCTGTATAGCAGCTTTTAGATGTCATTACTGGGTGCCAGCTACCCAACAGGCAAGGTGTTAATTCCTTGCTTGTGGAACAGGTGGCAGCCTCTAGAGGGGGCAGGGAGGGAGTGTTTCCTGACCCGGGAAGCCTGCTGCTGTGAAATTGTGACTTTTTGGGTTGGAGGTCTGTCCTGGATTGCTTTATGTTGCTGTGATATTCTGACCAAAAGCAAGTTGGGGAGGAGAAAGTTGCTTTATTTGGCCTACACTTCTAGGTCATAATCCATCACGGAGGGAAGTCAGAGAAGGGACTCAGAGCAGAAACCACAGAGAAGGACTGTTTTCTGGTTCACTCCCAAGCTCATGCATGGTGAGAGAGCTTTCTTATACAACCTAGGCCCAGGAGTGTAGGAATAGTGTCACCCACAGTGGGCTGGACCTTCTCATATCAACTATCAGTCAAGATAATTCCTCTCAGATATGGTCACAAGCAATTTGGTCTGGGCAGTTGATGCTCAATCTTCCAACGTTCATCAAGTTGACACTAAAATCTAACCAGCATAGGGCTCTAAAGAAGGAGATACCCCCAACCCAGGAGATACTCCCAACCCAGGAAATACCCCCAACCCAGAGATACACCTAACCTAGGAGACACCTCCAATTCAGGAGACACTTCCAACCCAACCCAGGAAACAACTACAACAAAGGAGACACCCTCAACCCAGGAGATATCCCCAACCCAGGAAATACTCCCAACCCAGGAGACACCCCCAACCTAGGAGACACCTCCAACCAAGGAGACACCCCCAACTCAGGAGACACCCCCCAACCCAGGAGACACCTCCAACCTAGGAGACACCTCCAACTCAAGAGACATCCCCAACCCAGGAGATACCTCCAACCCAGGAGACACCTCCAACTCAGGAGACAACCCCAACCCAGGAGACACCCCAACCAAGGGAAGGTTTACCAAGCTGCCACATAACATCAGATAAAAGCTGGACACAGCAGCTGAGAAGAAAGACCCTCACTAGAGGGTCCCGTGTCACCTCCCCCTCCCATTAGAATGCACCAGCCTTACATAGATAGCAGTGGTTCCCAGCAGTGTGTTCTCTGTGGTGAGCTGACAGTGGTTGATTGTGCATTTAAGTTAGAGCCCACGGCTAACCTTTTAGGTGGGAGGGTTTCAACTCTTTCAGGTCCCGATTTTCAATCTGGGGTGATGTTCCACCTGCAATCCTATCACATGGGAGGCTGAGACAGTAGGATTGCTCCAAGTTCAAGATGAGACTAGGCTACAGAGTGAGGCCTTGCCTCAACCACTCCCCACTTAAATACATAAAATACCTTACTTTCAGCTGTTCCTGCTAATTCCAAGTTTGCTGGCAGTAATGATCTAGCCTTTTGCACCAGCATGTCATGTCCCAGCCCCCACGCTCAGTCCTGCTCCCAACTACAGCTGTGGACCCTGTCTAGGCCTACCTTAAGAGACACCAGGCTGCATCCCTGTCACGGTGCCCAAGGCTTTGCTTGTCCCTCAGTATCACCTTCCCTTGTACCCCCTGCACCTGCTCAGAGCAAGAATCTTCCATCTTGAATGGAAACTGTCATTCCTCTCTCCCCCTCAGGGAACCCCCATCATTGCAACCATCAGGAACAAGGGCACCTGGACTCATAGCTCTGCTGGTAAGGGAGCCACACTTTTTCTCTCTGTGAACCTGAGGAGCCTTTAATATTGGGAGGCCGAGAGGATGGATAGGGTCACATTTTAGCTAATTGCTGTTTGTCCCCAAAATGCCACTAAGTTTATCATGTGTTTACTCTGAAGCTGGGGTGGCCCTTGGTGTGTCTGGTTGTTATGTGGGCCCCTTGTGAAAACACTGGTTGGGAGCTTCAGAGGGCCAATGCTCAGTCAGGGCAGGAGGTCCCACACCCCACACTTTCTGTAAATACTCATTAATGGCCCAGTGCCTTCTGGGGATTGTACCAGCCCAGAGCTCCTATCCTGCTCTCCGTGTAGGCCCAGCTTATCCCTGTGATTCTGGGGATTTTATCTGGACACCTCACTGATATCTGATACCCTGTTGATATCTGGATACTTCCATAATATCTGGTACTCTGTTGATATCTGGAAACTCCAATAATACCTGGTACTTCATTGATATCTGGCACCCCCTTTATATCTGAGTGCCCTGTTGATATCTGGTATCCAGTTGTGCACATGGCCAGAGCTGGAGAGTCATTCTGCCTCTCTCCTCTCTGTCCACTCTTATTCAGATCCTTGAAGTAGTGCTGAGGCAGACATGACTGGGTAGCAGAGGCAGGGACAGTGGAGGACTGCCCTGCTCTCCGTATATGTTGTAGGGCCAGGCCCAGCCTTGTTTCTACCCACCGCCCCACATACCATCTTTGCTGCTCAGGGCGCAAAGGGTCCCTTGTTCTTTGGCGAGTCTAGTCACTGGCTCCTGGAGTCTCACCTCCCAGGGTTGGGGGAGGGGTGTATCATTCCAAGATGGATTTCTAACCTTGGAGAAGCAGACATGTAGGCTGCTTTGGAGACAGCTAGGCAAAGCCTTCTCTCAAAGAGACATTTAAATTTTCAGTTCTTTAATAAAAACACTGAAACAACACAAAACAAAACAGCAGGAGACCTGGGCTTCTAGAAAGAGTTTCTCACAGGTGTTCTGCAAACATCACATGTCCTTTCCTCGAGGTGACACCTAGCTTCTCTTCTGAGAAAGATCAGAGATCTTGGCAAAACCCGTTTTCGAAAAGAGCAAACAGACAGAGAATCTTGCCCTATGTAGTTTCCGTGGAGGGGAGGGGCAGAGAGTGGGCATTGCACACTGTCACAGGCTCTGCACAGCCCTCCTGCCTGTCCCTAAAGGGACATTCTGGCAAGGCAGTGAGGAGACCGGGTTAGGTCACCTTGCCACTGACCACATTGTAATTATGGACAAAATGCTTTGTTCCCTGGGCTCGGAGCACAGTGGGAAAGATGGCCATGAGCTCCTACGTACCACATGACTTGAGGGACGCTCAAGGTTGTACGACAGGGTTAGAGAGATCGTGGTTGATAAGAGAAGACCACACGAAGCATAGCTCACCTTAAATTGGGGTTTTAGTTCTAGTTTATTTTCAGAAGTTGCTGCTTCCCAGTGAAACAGAGCTCCTAGCTGCCCTCCCTGGAGGCAATGGTGGGTATTATAGTTCAAACCCATCCTAGACATTGACGAGCTTACCCACTTGGATCTGCACACATGTGTCTTGGGATTGTCCCAGGCCAGGGAATGGAGTGAGTTCCTATTCCTTCCAGCCGTCCTTACTCTTTCTTTTGTAACTCATCCCCAGTCTCCAGTGGATGCCCATTTCACTGCCTCTGGTCTCATGGTGTCATGACCACACTGTCAATCTTCACCTATTTTTTGTGTGAATCCCTGTTGGAGGCACATTAGGCTTGATTTCTGGGCTACATCCGGAGATGTCAATACACATCAGATCGCCTGCCAGAGAGGTGAGGACACTTTAAGCACACGACTCTGAGTAATACATGTTGAGTTTTGAAGTCCTTTCATTGCACTGTCTCCATAGAAGGGGACTTACACAAACTGAGGCATCTTCAAGATCTGCAAGGCATGGCGTCTTGGGTAATCTCTGCGGCACAGATTGTCAGTAGAGACGCCATCACACCTACTGCACACAACTGCATCCGGAACTGACAGGGTTTTTAGAAATCCCAAACCTCCTGTCCTTCTCTTTCCCTTCCTCCCCGCTTCCATAGAAACGCCCTACTGAAGGTCAGGCCATTTTCAGGCTCTGCCAGTCTGGATGAATCCCGCAGTTTCTGTTGCAGTGAGCCTCTACAGCCCACACAGTAAAGTTATGATCTGGGACACTGGCCCTAGCCATATATCTCAAATCTGGACTGGCTTCATCCCAGGAGCTGGGTTGGTCTGGGGAGGAGTGGGGTCAGGACAAGATGACCAGCTCTGTCCCCATCTTAGCCCTGGTAAATCCCAGGTCCTGCTAACCCTCTTAGTCCGAGATGGTTGCAGAGAGGATCGGGATGTGACCTGGGTGGAACTGTGTTGATGCTGTTGGTGCTGTTGGTGGTGGGGCTGGAATGGCCAGTGAAGCATGTGGCTCCCAGAGCATCATGGGAGAATGCATGTCTGTAGATCAGGGAGCCAAGGAGGAGGTGAAGAGTATGACAGTATGGACATGAAGAGGGGGGATGGTCTGGAAGTAGGGTGAGAAAGGAGCCATAAAGGATGGTACCTTCTAGCTCTGAAACTAGCAGATGGGTGTCCCTAGTGAGGAGTGGGTGCTGGATGAGTCCCCAGGAACTAACCACTAGACTGTTCCTTGTTCTTACCTTAGATGGGTCCCTCTGAGATTCCTTACTACACTGTAGCATTATCCAGTTGGGAGGGGCAGCCCTCAAACCTGTAGGGACTGGGCTTGGGGTCAATACCTGTTAAGTTCTTGGCCAATGACAAGACTGGAATCTGTGCCACCAGTGAGGGGCTGATGCCATGGGGTGGGGCTTTCTCTTCAGCTCTCTGGCTGAATAGCAAAAGGCAGTTCTTAGCATTGGTGAGGGAGTGGTCTCTAAGTCTCTAGATGGGCCACAGTGTCACCTGGATGAATGATGCCATCCAGTCTGAGCAGGGAGAGTGAGGCTGGATGGGGGTTGACTCAGTAGGTGCTGGGATTTTCATAATGGTAGGAGACTGACTGTGGCAGAGGTAGAAATGGTGCTTGGATCTACTGTACCAGCCCTCTGTTTATAGTTATGAACTTCCCCAACTGCTGCTGGGCTGTCATGTGACTTGGAGATGGCAATGGAAGCTAAAAGTCACCGGGACAGACTGGGTAGAGTGCTTGCTGCACACACCTGAAGACCTAAGTTCAATCCCAGATCTTGGAGGCAAAGACAGGTGGATCTCAGGGACTCACTGGTTGGCCAGTTTAGTTAACTGATGAGCTCCAGGTTCAGGGAGACTCTTCTGCAAACGTAAGATAGAGGGCTGAGAGGTGGCTAAGTGAGTAAGATCACTTGCTGCACACACAGGAAGGGCTGAGTACTAACCCCCAGATACCACACAAAAATCTGGACCCGGCTGCACACACTATTGTAATCCCTGGTAGGGAGATCACTGGGACTTGTTGGTTGCTGACTTGGCTCTAGGTTCAGTGAGAGACCCTGTCTTAAGGGAACAAATCAGAGAGTGAGAAGTAGGGAACCTGACATTTTTCTCTGTCCTCTGCATTCTTGCATAGTGTACCTCCAAACGCGTGCATGAGCACACATATACTACGCATGTGCACACACCAACGAGAAAAGAAATAGCCAGGTGATTTTAGGAAGGCCCTAAGCAGCGGGAGGTGTGGCCTGTGCTTCTTTCCCTGCCTTCTAGCTGCAGGAATGCAGGTGCGATGGGTGGCACCCGAGCAGCTCTTTTGGCCTGTGAGGAGGCAGCAGAGTGGCTGTTGAGGATGTCCCCAGAAGAAAACCATCTTGGCTCTGAATCCTGACCTCACAAAGCCACCTGCCAGCCTGGACGGTCACCTCCGGACCTCTTTTTACAGTTGTGAGAGAAATAAGTCCTGCCTTATTTTAAGCTGCTGTTTTCATCTTTCCTGTTGACTCACACAGCCGAACTGGGACACTGCTGGTGATGGAAAGGGGTGGGAGGCAGTTTGTGGAGTCTGGGCTGGAGCAGGTCAGTGATGATGAGATGGAGGAGCAGGTGTGGTACTGATGCAGGGGATAGAGCCTTGTGGGGAGGAACTGGTACAGAAACCTTGGTACTGCAGCACAGACCTCGATGACTCCCTGGAGCTTGAATGATGAGGAATGTTGGAGCCTATCGTAGCCACGGTTTCTATTGCTCTGAAGGGAACACCATGAGCAGAAGCTGATGCAGAGGTATGAAAGGGTGATGCTTTCTGGCTTGCTCAGATTGCTTTCTTATAGAATGCAGGACCACCAGTACAGGGATGGTACCACTCACAATGGACTGGGTCCTTCCCCATCAATACTAAGTAAGGAAATGCCCTACAGGCTTGCCAACAGCCTGATCTTATGGAGGATTTTTTTTTCAATTGAGACTCTCTCCTCTCAGATAACTTTAGCTTGCATCAAGTCGACATAAAACTATCCACTACAGAGGCACAAACCTAGATTCCAGGGTGCAGAGGAGAGGGGAAACTGGGGGGGTACAATCTGGTTTGGTCTCCAACAAGGGCATTGCTAAGGTGGACAAGGGGGAAAGTCATGGCTGAGAAGGGATATTGGAGCCAGGAAACCCAAATGCAGGCATCTCGCAGCCCCTGTGAAAATGGGGTGGGGCTGGCCACAGGAGCATGAACTGTGAGCTGGGTCTGTAAAAGTGGAAGATGAAGGGAAGCTTGTTCAGTAGAACCCCAAGAGGATGCAGAAGAAAACAGGAGTATAAAGGGCCCAGGAGCAGCACCTGTGGGGATCAGGGTGTGGATGCTGGAGGAAAGATAGCCTACTAAGGGGACTTGTCCAAACACAGAAGTCCCCAGCAAGAAATGTGGGGTGGCTAGGAGGCTACTGTTAGGCCTCTGACATCTGAGAACCTTCTGGATTCTTCCTTACGATACCCTGGGGGAAATACTGATGTCTCCAGGACAACAGGCCAGGACCCTAAGGGGGACTCCACTTCTGCTAGGATGGTCTGTGAATACTGGAGTCCTGCCGGTGGCACGGCATGCCTGGTCCCTGAACTTGATAGTTCCAAAGCCTGAACATGATGGCCAGCTGATGCCAACAGAAGTACCGCAGCTGGAGGAGCTGGGGCGGGAGGTTCCTTGAGGTCTGAAGGCCTGGTGACTCCTGTGGGCTTTCAGGTTAAGCTTCCAAGCTTGGACTGTGTAACAAGTGTTCCGGAAGCCCCGGGGAGAGAGCAGTGATGTGACCAGATTAGGGCTGAAGAAAGATCATCATGGCTGCCTGTTCTGGCTACTGAAAAGGAAACCGAGGCTGGCCAGGAAGCTCCTGTGGCCCCAGGGATGGGAAGAGAGCTGCCACATTCCCCTGCACCTGGATGGTGCCTAGGGCTTTGGACCCCGCTAGGTCTAGTGCCCTGGGCGGCTGCGCAGATGAGGGTGGAGGTGAGGTTTGTGCCTCACTTGCCTTAAAGATCAGAAATCCCAGCAAGGAAGAGAGGGTTGGGAGATGAAGGTGTGGGGGGAGAGGAGAAAGAAGAGGCCTGGACAGCACCAGCTAGGCTAGTCAGTGTCACCACCACAGACCCAGCTATGATGACACTGGGTCATTCAAAACTGGGTCTGTGGTTTCTGATTTTTGCCCAGAGATAATTATTTCTTTCGACTTTATATGTGCTTTAAGTTTTCTTAAATAAGTCTATTTATCTGGAGGGAGGAGCTAAGCCCAAGGTTTGCAAGCAGAGTATGGCACCCTTCCTCTCCCGTCTCCACTAGGACATTCGGTCATCATGGCTTCCTAAGAAGCTTCCAGGAGTAGTCTATGCTTAGGAAACCTGGCCGCCAGTTTCCCTGTCACTGTGGTTATGTTTCTCTCTTCTGCGCAGAAGAACCTCCAGGGGAGTAGGGAAGTGGGGTGAGAGAGATTCACCAGCCATTTTCTGCGGCTGTAACTCAGTCATGACAGAGAACTGAAGCTTGTTGGGCTTACAGCTGTGGACGCTCAAGAGCGTGACAATGGCAGTGGGTAAGGCCTTCCTGCTGCACCGTGGCACATGGCAAGCACCCCATGTCCAGACAGAGCGGTGTGCTGGCTCTCGTCACTCTTCCACATCAAGTCACTTCAACCATCATGCAGTCACCTTCATGACCCCCCCCCACCCTAATGACCTCTGAAGTGTCTGCCTCCACAGACCATCTATGTATGAATTTGGGGGTTGAATTTATGAGTATTTGGAGTGCACTCATACCCCACCAGGAAGAACTGGCTTTTATTTCACACCTTCACGTGGGCCCTGGATGCATTTCTGTGTATCAGTCCTCACCACCCTCCCAGGCAGAAACCGATAAAATGCTATTACAGTTTGGATATGAAGTACCCCCAGAAAGCTCTTGTGCAGAAAGCCTGGTACCCTGATGTTGCTATTAGTAAGGTATGCAATCTTTGGGCTATTCTGTGGATGAGTTTACAGCTGGATGCGCTACTAGGAGATCCCAATGTAACTATAACACTGGCAAGTCTCACCCAAGCATGGATGATAGCATCCACATACCTGCTAGGAGTCCCTTCTTCCGCTAACCTTGTACACTTTATAGCATGTAGCACCCATGAATCCAATTATAAATCGCTGGTTGGTGGGTGGGAGGGGGAGGCTGGACCTCAGGTGAGGGTCTGATGACACTCTCCTCCCCTTCTGTGAGGGGGGTGAAGGTCAGCAGCTCTAGTCTTGAGGGTCTCTCATGGTAGTCACAGCTTTTTTTTTTATAAGAAGGAGCAGCTTATTGTATTTCCCCCAAGCAGGGCATTAAAACCAGGATGAAGGGAGAAAGAAATGGGACGGGTGGAGGAGAGGGCAATGAACTCTTCCCTTCCCTGGTCCCATGATACTACATGTAAATAGTCATTCATTTAAGGAGAAATTCATGACTTCTCATCATTAGAAATAAAGCCATGAACGGAATCCCTTCCCCATCTCACCAAGAAAGAAAGGAGAACCTGTGACTTTGAAAAGAAGGTTCTAGAAGGACCAATCAGCGGCCCATCAACTTGTAAAGCCCCCAAAACCAGGCACCCCTGAATGCTAGCCTGAGTAAAGGGCATCTCAGAAGGCTGAGGGAGGTGGGGTCACTGGGAGATAGGCACGTAGCAGGAGCTAGGATGGGAATCGGCCAGGGGGACGCCTAGAGGGATGTGTTTGTGGGTGGTTCGGGTGTTAGGGGGTGTGTGTGTGTGTGTGTGTGTGTGTG
>LOJH01007279.1:17064-31218 GCA_001685095.1 Ellobius talpinus
TTTGAGTAATCTGTTATTTTGGGAGAGCCCTCAGACAATTGTGGGACCAGGGACCATTGCCTGGGGGTGATGTTGTCCTGTAGGGACAGGGAGTATCTGGCAAGCCACAGGCTTCTTTATGCTGAATTTAACTGCTTAGAACTTGGGGAACTCTTGGAGTGGGGGGTGAGGCCTGAGCTGATTTGTGTTCTTTGGTCACCCTGGCTGCTGGGAGGCCATGATGGGTGTTGGGGTGGTGAAGGCATGGAAGGTATTCTGGAGGGGAAGAACTCTGGGAGCACGGGGGGCAGCTGGCTCCTTGCCCACTGTGCTGCTGTCCCTAGTACAGGGGCTGAGGGTGGTGCTGGGAAAAGGGTCTCTGGGTAGCTCTTTAGTCCTGCCTTGCTTTCTGAGGTGTCTTTTCTGTTTTGCAAGGTCCTGGAACACAACCTGTAATCTATTTCCTGTGAGACAGGCATCCTGGGCCTGCAACCTGATCCTTGGACTCCCAGATGTAAGTAGCATGGGCATTTGTGTGTGTGTGTGGTCAAGTCCTTTCAGCTGTGGGCTGAGGACTCAGAGTGGTCCTGGACTTCTGCAAGCATCAGCCTGGTGATGGAGAGCAGGTCACATGCACTGAGAAGGAAGGATAGGAGGTGGGGTATTGGGCCTGCAACCTTGTTGCCCCTACACAGATGCTTGGTCTCCCACTCCTTACTGTGGGTCGGGCCACCCTTCTGTGCTAATGATGACAATCATACCAGACTCTGGCTGAGGCCTCAGCATCTCGGCTCTTGGGGAAAGCGGCATGCTAAAGTTGGGCCATGGCGCTGCCTCACAACAGCTCACTGGCTCCGTGCAACTTCAGTGCCTCAGTTTCCCCTCCCATAAAATAGAAAAGAAAATGAAAGCTCCCTCGAAGGGTCATTCTGGTTCAGAGCAGATACTGAGAGTCAGAAATAGATCCCCACAATTTTGTCTTCTTACCAAGGAAGCATCTAAGACCGAGAGATGCGGTGTCTGCTGAAGGTCACCCAGCCACAAGCAACTGAGCTGGGATCGACCCCAGGTCTGTGGGCTCCTGATGACTTTTCCACATCTCTCGACTGCCTCTTGTTGGGCCCCGGGTCTAGACCATGTGGATGGAACTTAAAATTTTCCTCAGATCCTTTGAAGAAAGGGGCAAGGCAGGGGCAAGGTAGGGGTAAGGGTCTACCCTGAGGAGCCCAGGCTGTGCTGTCCAGGCTTTGGCAGGTTTCACACATTCTCAAAGGAAGGGGAGGGGAGGAAGGCATACAGCACAGCTGGTGAATCTCCAGCTGTGCCAGCATGGGGACTTTGCAAGGACCTACCCTCCCCCTGGGGCCCTAGCTGTGTGACCTTTGGCAAGTCCCTAACCCTCTCTGTGTTTCGGACTGCTGGGCTAACTGATGGGAATAGTGATAGTATAAGTCTGTCTCAGAGGGTAGTGAGAGGTAATTTATGCAAAAAAGAGGGGGCAGAAGTCCCCAGCAGCCTGGTACTGGCAATACCTTCAGGACAACCACAGTAAAAATAACCAAGCCATGCTATTGTTAAGTGGGTGAGCCAGAACTGGTAGCAGCTGTGGGAGACGAAGGCAGAGCCCTCAGTTAAGGGGTTGGAAGCAGTTCCTGTTTGGTTGGTCAGGGAACTCTGATGGCCAAGTTCAAAGTTTGGGTAGTTCGGAGGAGTTAGGCCTCAAGGTTTGGACTGCAAACCACGACCCAGTCCCGGAGCATAGATCGAACCACAGCCTACCTCTGGGCCTTCTCCTGCGCCCTCCTGTCTACACGGGAGTCTGTGGCACGGCGTACTTGGGGGACCACGTCACTCATTTTCTGTGCTCTGGTCATTCTGGGAAGCTGTGGCTGTAATGGCCTCATGCGAACCCACTTCCTACTGGTAAGCTGAGTGGTCTGAGCATCCCTTACCTCAGGCTTCTAGAGTAGCATGGGGAGGGACCACTGTGCTCATCAGCAAGATGTGAGCTGAGCAGCAGCTGCCTGGGATGCACTCAGTACTTAACCGTTTCCTTCTGGAAGAGTCAGGGGTTAAGGCTATTCCATAGGTCCAGTTCTGCCTTCTCTGAGGATGACCTTTTGGCAGTGTAGCTATTTGCATACCTCTTGTGATGAGGAACTTCCTCTCAACCCTGGTGGCCTACTTTTGTTTATATCAGGGATTAGTGGATGATCATGCTTGTAAATAAAGCGTTACTGGAATGAGGTCCTGATAGCAATTCATTTGCTATCTCTGTAGTTCTTCTGAGACCATAGCAGAGTTGAGTTGTGACAGAGGCCATGTGGCCTGTGCAACCTGGCTGGCTGTAGACAATATTTGCTGTCCCCTGCCTTAGAAGGCTAATAAAGGTGAGGTATGTCCTCACCTAGACATTTTCATGGCCCCTTCTTCTCAATGGCTTCTGGCAGTCACACCTCTCCTGATCATCCCTTGTAGTCCCAGCGTCTGACCTCTGTGGATATCCTCAATGTAAACGTGATGTGCTGGGAAAGAGATGACTGGCATAGGGTGAAGAACTGCAGCTTCAGTCCCTTTGACATCCGTGAGTACAGAGTCTGGGTTTGTGGGTCCCATCTCTCCTGGTAGTCATCAGCCTCTGAGCCCTTCTCAAACTTGCCCCCCAGCCTACCTGGAAAACTCCCCATCCCAACCCTCTCCTCTTCACCATACCCCACCCCTGCCTGGAAGATCCCCACTCACCCTTCAGCTCCCACCCAGTTGTGAGTCTGTCTCCCTTGCTGGGCTGGGAACTCCCTGAGGGCAGATTCTCTGCTGACCCTGCAGCTCCTCTCTGAGCACTCAACTCCAGGCCTGAGCAGGCAGTGCTTGCTTGCAGTAGGCAAGGCTCCTTGAATGACTGAGTGACCTTGGAGGCTGCCTCTAGAGAAAAGAAGGGGTAGAGGGGAGATCCATGCAGAATCCAAATAACAGCCTTGCCTTGACTCAGACTGTCTGGCAGAAGTCATTGAACATGTTGGGCCTTAGTTTTGTTCTCTGTAAAGTGGGAGAACTGAGGTCCTTGTGATAGGAAGGAATGTGAGCTAGAATGCACAAACTGCTCAGCACCTAGGCATGGGAAAAGACTTGCATTTTGTGGGTAGACAGAATCTCAGAGTTACAGACTTAGAGCAGTTTGGTTCAGGGAAAATGAAGTAAATATCACACTTAAAATCCACACAGGCTGGGCGTGTGGCTAGAACACTTGCCAAGCTTGTGCCAATGCACTCTCACTAATATTAATAAACAAATATATTGAATAAATGAATAAATGTATACATATAGTGTAATTGAGAAATGAATAAGTGATGTTTATGATTTATATTTGCATTTAATAAATATACCTATGGAATACACAGATATAAATTTATATTAAAGGCTATGCAATTAAGTTACATATTTATAATTACTTACATTTATGTTTTATACTATATAAATGTATTCATATGAACACAAATACATCAATAATATAGATACTTGGATAAAATAAAGTACATAATCTGATTCCTGTACAGATCTCAAATCAGTATTCAAGCAGGGCAAGGCTGCTCACCAATCACTCAATAGCTGGTTAGTCATCCTGGAAAGTGCCTCAGGAACCAAAGGCTCATCAGACATCCCAGACCCTGACTCAGGCAACCCAGGAGGGGGTGGGCACAAAAGGAGGAAGATCCCAAATAGACTCACTCTGTCAGGTGTAGGCGGACTAACAAGAGCAGGGTTGCAGAACTGAGGAGAAACAGGTGCAGAGCAGGAGGAGAAGCAGGTGCAGAGAAAGAGCAGGTGCAGAGGAGGAGGAGAAGCAGGTGTAGAGGAAGAGCAGGTGCAGGGAAGAGCAGGTGCAGAGCAGGAGGAGAAGCAGTTGCAGAGAAAGAGCAGGTGCAGAGGAGGAGGAGAAGCAGGTTCAGAAAAAGAGCAGGTGCAGGGAAAGAAGAGCAGGTGCAGAGGTGGATGAGAAGCAGGTGCAGAGGAAGAGCAGGTGCAGGGAAGAGCAGGTGCAGAGGAAGAGCAAGTGCAGAGCAGGATGAAAAGCAGGTGCAGGGAAGAGCAGGTGCAGAGGTGGATGAGAAGCAGGTGCAGAAGAGGAAAAGCAGGTGCAGAGGATCAAAAGCAGGTGCAGAGGAGAAGAAGGTGCAGAGGAGGAGCAGGTGCAGAGAAGGAGCAGGTGCAGAGGAGGGACAGCAGATGCAGAGGAAGAGTCAGGGCAGTTGCTGAGGAAGAGTCTGTGCTGGGGATGTTGTGTGTGCAAACTGGACTAATGTTCTTGGTCTCTTACTGATTGATCCGTGATATCTGTTCCCTCCTCTCTGTCTGCAGTTCGCCTGCAGGCCCCTCATTCCCTCCAAGTCCTCCACATCGAAACCCAGAGATGCAACATAAGCTGGGAGGTCTCCCAGGTCTCTCACTACCTTTATAATTACTTGGAATTTGAGGCCCGCAAACGTTCTCTGGACCACAGCTGGATGGTGAGGACATAGCCAATCCCCTGCCTCTGCTGCACCTTCCTGTTCTGGTGCATGCCCTTGTCCATTTCTACATGCTGGAGTGTGGCTCTTTCACCCTGGTCCTCCTATATTGATTGGCACTGCCTGCTCCTCTCATACTCTTAGAGCCTGAGGATGCATCTGGGTCAACATCTGTGTAGACCCCAGGGCAAGGCAGCCTGTGAGGCTCTGCAGCTGTTTTCCACATCCCAAATCCAGCACATTCACTGGTTTCAGGGGGCCAAAGGGCAGTGGACTGAAACTCATCATTTGCACACTCATTCCCATACTTACCTGGGGACCCTGGAATTCAGGGTCAAAGCAGCTGGGGGAACAGGGAGCTTTTGGGAGGGCCAGGGAGAGATTGCTTGCTTAGCCTCTTGACCTAGTTGTGGGAGATGAGACCAGTGGAGACCTTGCTGAGTGGGTACCCTTCTCTGCTTAGGATGCACCCCTGCTAAGCCTCAAGCAGCGACAACAGTGGATCTGCTTGGAGACACTTACCCCTGGCACCTCATATGAGCTCCAGGTGCGGGTCAGGGCCAAACGAGGTGCCCAGTGGACCTGGAGCCCATGGAGCCAGCCCCTGGCTTTTCGGACAAGGCCAGCAGGTACAGTGGGGAGCATGGAGGGAGCTGGGCAGGGGCCAGGGTACCCTGGGAGCTGCAGAGGTGGGGTCTGCACCTCCTATAGACTCACCAGAGACAGGGCTCCTGAGGGGATCAGTCATGACCCATTTGTGTTAGGAAGTCTGGTGTGCACTCTCAGAGCCAGGGGCTACTTTTTCCCAGCTTTACATATGGGACAAGTGCTGTGGGGTGAGGTAGCTCTGCGAGAAACAAGGTAGGCACTATTAGCCTCTTAGCCTGGGTACTATTGGGCTGCCACGCTAGTGGGGGACCCATGAGGGCCCATCCTTCAACATGTCCCTTGCTGCATTCAAGAGATACAGAAGTTCTAGGTGTGATTCTCAGTGGTAGCCTCAGTGGCTGAGGTAGGAGTCAGGCAGTACAGCCATGGGCTCTGCTGGGAATGCCACCAGGACATGGCTTTTAAGTACAGTCTGCCATTCTGGACAGGTGGACTTAAGCAGGACTGAGGACCAAGTCCCCAGTAAAAGCAAATCTGGCTAGATACTGATACCTGTCAGGGTACAACATGGGGGGTGGATCTGGGATTCAGGTAACCTCCTGAGGGGCCACCTCTTACCTCCCACTTCTTACACCCTGGACAGATCCCTGGAATCTACCCCTAATGTGGCCCAGACACCTTCTCCTGGGCCTTGGTTGTCTTTTTGGCTTCATGGTCTGTGTCTACGTTTTGTTCAAGTGCCGGTACCTGGGCCCATGGTAAGGAAGTTCCTGGCCAGTATTCCCTTCCCAGGCCATCTCTGTGACGCACATCTTTCCAGGTTGGGCTGGGCTGAATCTTGCTTCCTCACACCTGGCCTCTCTGTCCCCTTCCTTAATAGCTAACTTGTCCCTGCACCCCATCCCCAAAGGTGGAAGCTGGTAGGGGAAGGGGAGGTAGAGAACAGCAGGGAGAACCCCTTGGCTCTCCCTAAAGTCACAGGGGCCTCTAAGCATCTTTCCCATTGCTCTTGGTCCCCTCCTATGCATTGCAATCATGCCATACTCTTTCTAACTGTCCTTAGAGATTCCCCTGCCAAACCAAGAATATATCCCGATTGTCGAGGGCCTCCACTAGAAACTGTGTCAATCAAAAAGAGGCTCCCCTTTCTCCAGATAGATATGCTCGTGTTCTGGGCATCTTAGCGAGTAGAACATGAGGAACAGTTCAGCTTCCACTCACTGTCTCCCTAAGGCCAGCTGCTGTTACGCAATGCATGGTGGGCACCACCGTCCATGGGAGTGCTCACTAGGAGGCCTCACTCCTACCTCCCTCTCCAGCCTGTGTGATCTCTCCCACTCAAGGGCCATCTTTTGGCTAGTACTTAGTTCCGGATCCACAGAATGAGCCATCCTGTTACACATTTGGTTCAGGTCTGTCTTGCCAGTGTGCCAGCTCCTAGGGAGTAGAGGCCTTCTTTGCTGCCCACTCTTGTGTCCTCAGTACCCTGTGCAGTGCTCTCCCGTCAACATTGTTGAATAAATGACTGGATGTGGGAGGGGCCCATCCCCTACTCTCAGGGCTGGGGAGCTGGTGGTAGGACATCATGCCACCCCCTCCTTGTCCTCACCCTTCACCCTTCCCCCTTCTTCCCTGGCCTTGTCCTTCACCCCTCCTTCTTTTTCCTGGCCAGGCTGAAGACTGTTCTCAAGTGCCACATCCCAGACCCCGCTGAGTTCTTCTCCCAGCTGAGCTCCCAGCATGGAGGAGACCTTCAGGTAGGAGCCTGGGGTGCAGGGGTGGGGGGTGTTGATAGGCAGCCTAAGGATAGGCTGCAGGGCAGAGATGTGATCAGGTGACAATGGCCAGGTGACAATGGCTTCGCCCTCAGAGAGAGGACACAAGGTGCTGAAGTGAGCAGCCTCTTTCACAGGCACAGCTCTGTCCCTGCTCTGGCATGGGTGCCTTCTAAGCCACGCAGTTTTGACTTGAACTCTGGCTCTGCCATGCCTGGCTGTGTATGGTTGGGTAAGTTATAGATCCTCCCAGTGTCTTAAGTTTCCTCACTTGTACAATTGGGAAAAAATTAAGCTTAATGAGTATACAGCCCAGTGGATGTTGCCAGGCACAGTGTGGGTGCTAGAGAGCTGCAGGGGCTCCCCTTGGCTTCTGTCCCTGTGGGCAGAGCGATCCCTGGCAGGTCCAGTGACATCCCGGTGACACAAGTCCTCAGGTCACCTGGAATCACAAAACCTAGGTTTGTTTTCAAAGTATGGCCCATACAGTAGCACCCTCACTCCTAGTCTATCTACTTCAGGCTAGAAGCTTTGAGAAGCAAGGGGTGGATACAGGGTGAGGGGAATCTACTGTTACCCCCTCCAGCTTGACTGGTGTTCCCATGATTGGGAAGCTTGGGGGGGCGCAAAGGAGCCTGGGGAGAACGGGAGGGAGGTCTATGCTGGGCTCTAGTCCTGCTGGCCTGGCCTTGTGTGCCTCATCGGGCTGAGCAGGGGCCTTCTAGAATATCTGAGAGACTCCCAGAACTGAGGATGTCTTTTTATAGTACTCTCGGTGTGTGTGTGTTTGCGCGTACGAGTGCATGTGTGTGTGCACATGCATATGTGAGTACAGGAGTGTGTGTGTGCATGCGTGAGTACGTGCACGCACATGCATACCTAGTACTATGGCTGTGTTCATCTAGGATGTGGCCTAGGCTGATAAGTCCAGAAAGTCCATCAAGATAGCAAGGCTCCGGGATGCTTCTAGGTGTGGGGTGGGGTGGAGGCTGGATGCTGCTGGAGGACAGAAAGCAGGAGGAAGAGAATGGGAAGGAAGAGTTGAGTTCAGTGGTGGGGTAGGAGGTAGAGCAACCCACTCACTCTCCTCCCTTTCTCTGGCAGAAATGGCTCTCCTCGCCCTTCCCCTCATCCTCCTTCAGCCCCAGTGGCCCTGCACCTGAGATCTCTCCACTGGAGGTGCTGGACGGAGACAGCAAAGCCATGCAGCTGCTCCTGCTACAGCAGGACACGGCCTCCTCACCCTTGCCCAGCGGCCACTCGCAGGCCAGCTGCTTCACCAACCAAGGCTACTTCTTCTTCCATCTGCCCAATGCCTTAGAGATCGAATCCTGCCAGGTGTACTTCACCTATGACCCCTGCGTGGAAGAAGACATGGAGGACGATGGGCCAGGGCTGCCCCAGGGATCTCCCCTCCCATCTCTGCTTCCTCTAGCTGGGGACAAGGACGACTACTGTGACTTCCCACCCAGGGATGACCTGTTGCTCTTCTCCCCCAGCCGGAGCTCCCCCAACACTGCCTTTGGGGGAGCAGCAGCTCTTGAAGAAAAGCCTCCCCTCTCCGTGCAGGAGGGATGTACCCCGCTACCATCCCCTGACCTGATGGGTTTGCAGTGCCCTCTGGAGCTGGTGCAGGGAGGTGACGGGGAAGGGCTGCCTGCTCATAGCTCAAGAGAGCAAGCCAGTGTCCCTGAAGGTAGCCATTGTGGGCAAGGTCAGGACAGGGCCCTGGCCTCTGTCTTGCCTCTGAACACTGATGCCTATCTGTCTCTTCAAGAACTACAGGCCCAAGATCCAGCCTACTTGGTATAGCCAGCTGACCAGGATTTGGGATCCAGTGCCTAGGTTATGTCAGGCTTGGGGGACCAGTTGAGAGCTGTCCCTGGTCATCCACACCCCAACACTTAGTCATCCCTGTCTGAGCTCTGCTTGCTGCTCTATGGTCCAGCCAGGATCTGAAGTGGGGAGGGCTGGTCAGCTCCGCCTCCCTGTGTAGTCGTGAGGTCACTAGCTTCCTGAACCTGCCTTACTGCTTCCTGCTTACAGGGCAGCCAGGACCTGCTTCCCCCAATACAAATGTGCCCATGTTCTTCTCCTATCCTTGAGCTTGCTGTGGCTCCTTACTGCCCTCTGCACCATTTCCTGTCCCAGATCTGTCCCTTTCAGCGCTGCTGTGGGACAGCTGTCCTCAGGGTGTGATGTGGTTGTCACTGTCTTAGTCAGAGCAGCTGTGTCCACCCAAACTAAGAACTCCTGTTGACTGTTGACATTCCCTCATAGAAGGAGGGGGTGGGAAGGGCCATCAGACTGTCACCAGAAATCACAGCCACTCTCCTGCACCCCATCCCCAGCTATGGGTAATTCTGCCCCTGGTGCCTGTGTTTTTTGGAAGATGCTGTCATTTGCAAGGGGAAAGGTTTGATGTAACTATGGGGACATCATCACCTATTCTGGGTCTGGATTTTCTGTGATACAGCTGTTTTGGAATCACCTATCCTCCTGTAAGTAAGCCTAGAAGACTCAGTGGTTCACCAAGCTGGCCTTGAGTGGATTTGTGCCTTTGACACCATCTATGGGAGAAGTACATATTTGCTCACGTATCTCCCTCCCTGCAGAAAGCTTACAGAGCATGCATTGTGTGTCAGCATGGACCTTTGTGGAAACCTCACGAGGATCCCATGGTGTCTTCTGGAGTCCCCCTTTGACTCTCATACCTATTCAGGCATTATTTGTTGTGCCTCACTTAGGTGACAAACATCCCTCATCTTCACCTGTAAATCCGTGCTTCTAAGGGCGGTGTTGCTTCCTTAACGCATTCAAATTTCCCCAGTCCAGTACTAGAAGGAGATGATGCGGACAGCTCCTGACCCATCTTCCTTCTTCGGAGCTATTGCCTGATTTCCCAATGATAGGCTCGGCGTGGACACAATTACCAACACAGCAGTGGCTTCTGGATCTTTCCATGCCCACCTCACCAATTTGCGAGGGAGCCTACTGGACTGTGAGCCTCAGTTTCCAGTGGTCCAGGCAAGGATGGCCTGGGTGTATCATCTCACCCTCAGAGGAGAGCATTGTTCTCTACCCGCAGCTCCTCCAGCACAGAGCCTCAGTGTCTGTCACTGTCCCAGGGTTGATGGCACCATGGTGATCAGATCCCACCTGCTGAGAGAAGCAGAAACTCAGACCTAGCTAGTGGATGCCCTACCCACAGTGCCTGCCTCATGGTTCCTGCTCACTATGCATTGGCTGGCTGGCCAGACCACAGGTTGACAGGCAGCCTGGGCATAGAAAGTCTGTCACAGAGGCTGGGCCTGATCTAACCAATCAGATTATCTCTCAATCAGATGTCCTGGCCCCTAATACAAGGCCCCTAAGCTTAGCAAGAAGAGATGAGCCAATGCAGAAGGTGTTCAGTTCTTATGCAAGAGTTTTTCTGCCTGCCAGGGGTCAGACGTCCTGCTTCTTCTGTGTGAGACTCCACACATCCCCTCCTGCCACAGGATGCTGTGTGTGGCCATCCTCCTGTCTCAACGATGAATCAGACCTGCGCTTGCGCCCACACCATTGACTGCATATCCCGAGCAAATGTAAACCTTTGGAATTCTCTTGCTTTAGCTCCCACACAGAAACAGAACTTATTTCCACTGTCTGAAAAGGTCTGGGGAGGATTTGGTTCTTTCTCTTTTAATGATCTGTGTGTGGCATCTTTGCAATGAATTCCTGAGACATTTTAAAACACATTCATTTTGTTTGTTTGCTTAAACACATTTATTTAAAGATTTTTTTATCATATCATTTCTGTGGCTGGAAAAAATCTTCTTATAAATAAAAGGCGATTGTAAAAAGCATGTGCCATAAAACTATGTAATGTGTGGATCTGATCTGAGTGTGGAGCCTAGTGGCAGAGAACTGCCTTGCTGGTTCCATCCCTGGTGCTGCAAGAGAAAAGGAAAAGGATGGTATTTATTTCATTGCTGTTGGAAGTCTGTCATCTCTGCCTGGAAGGGTGATGCTGCTGGAGACATAGGGAAACCTCTGTGAACAAAGCGTGGCTGTTGAGAACATCTTTGTCATTGATAGGAATCAGGTTTCTGTGCACAAATATGCACCAACTTCTCACATCCAGTCTTGGGCAAGTGTTCCAACGGATCATGGATAGATCTATCATCCGTTTATCTATCTGCCTCTCTCTGTCTCTGTCTCTGTCTGTGTGTGTGTGTGTGTGTGTGTGTGTGACTATCTTAATAATCACTTTTCAACTATCAGGACTTTTGCAGTGTCTTGACAAAAAATAGTCGGCAATCTCTAGCATTCATGAAGCTGCACACGTGCCAGACATTGCTAATTGATTATACTTATGCACGACAGACATTGCTAATCAATTGCACCTATGTTGATTATACTTATGCATGGCAGACATTGCTAATCAATTGCATCTATATTGATTATACTTATGCATGGCAGACACTGCCAGTCAATTGCACCTATACATGGCAGATATTTCTAATCAATCGCATCTATACAGGCAGACACTGCTAACCAATTACACCTGTGCATGGCAGACATTAATACTTAATCACAGCCTTCCTTCCACCAGAGGCTGCATGCAGCTTTTAGATTCTGCAGGTCTGTTTCTAGGGTGGGCCCAAATGCATGTCTGGGTTACACTGCCTGTTTCCTTTTACAAAGTGAGCTCTTTGCTTTCCCTGGCTGACTCTCCGGGCAGGGAGAGCAGATGCTGAGGTGATGCAGCCCTGAAAGCTGAGAGGGTGATGAAGGTGCAAGGGGCCCAGACGCCCAGCTGTTCCCAGGTCCGGTGAGAGACCCGTGCTGGCGCTAGGTGGAGAAAGGAGCCACCATATGCCAGGTGGAGATGGAACCATGAGCCAGCGCCACTGCGTGTCCTAGGGAGATCTTGGGAGAGGGGCCAGCAGGGAGCAGCTGGCAGAGTAGTGCAGGGAAGGGGGTGCCAGGATTCCCAGGGTCAGATTTCAGGGGAAAGGCACCAGCTGGAGAGCAGGTACCCCCACCCAGGCTCTGGAGAGCCTCGAGTGCAGAGTGGGGAGCAGGAAGCAGCTGGGAGCACCAAGGGGCTCAGGGAAGGGAAGGAGGGGAGGAGCTCTAGGCCTCTCCTGTGTTCTTGTTAGCCTGGCCTGTACCTTCATTCCCCAGGTCACATCTCTGATCTAAGCAACTTCCAGAGCCCAAGTTTTCAGGTGAATTATGGTAGGAATAGTTTGTTCAAGTCGAAGACAAAAATCCAGCCCCGCCTTCCTCATTGTGATGCTCAACAGAGGAAACCCCAGGAAAGCGAAAGTAAAACCAAAGCACCAAAGCATGTTAGAGGCAGGTACTGTGGCTTAATCCTAAACCCCAGTACAGGGGTTCTGAGGCAGGGGGCACTCAGGTTTGAAGGTAGCCTGGTTCATATAGTGAGTTCCAGGTCAGTCTGAACTACAGGACAAGACCCTGTTCCAAAATAAACAAATAAATTTAAATAAACAAAAGAATTTGAATGAATAAATAAATTTGATTGAATAAATAAATAAATAAATAAATAAATGCAAACCAGTCGATTCTTTCTGCTCCCACCAAAGAAACATTTTGCCTCTCATGGCTTTGAGAGATGGGCCTTGTTTCCCATTTTGCAGATGTGGAAAACGAGACAAACAGGAACATAACTGATTTCTATTGTCACATGCTGATCTCTGAGGCTGAAACAGCCCTATACTCATGCAATCTACTCACAGACTCCTAAAGATCCCTCAGAACCTCCCAACTCCCGTTTCTGGGAGGCCCTCTGAGCGCCTCCTCTTGAGTTGAGGCGATTCGTCTGGAAATTCTGCTCTAAGCATTGTGTTGTCAGTGTGCTCCAGCCTCCCTTATGTGCCCTGTGGTGCCAATGTTGTTGTTTTCATTCCATTTTACAGATGAGGTCTGAACTCAAGTGATCTGATGGCTCCCTCCGGGTCACACAGCTAGAATACTGCAGAGAAAGGATATGAACCGGGGTGATCTGTGACACTGCCACTGGCCCAGATTGTCAATGCTCTTTAAAGCAGGTACCAATGAGTATCTCAGGACACCTGGCAAGAACCTGAGGCAAGAGTGACGCTTCTGAGACCCAACGGGATGCTGCCACACACCCTGCCACAGTGAGTTTAGTGAGAGGGGAGGGTGTGGATGAAACTTAAGTTCACTAGAGGCTCTGAGCCTGACCCCATGTCAGCCCTGGGACAGCCCCTCTGCTGACATTTTCCGACCCCAGGGACGTGACACACCCACTGGGGGCCTTGAGAAAGCAAAGCAGGAATCGGGCCAGCTTGAGACCTGGGGTGCAGGGTGCCAGGAGGCACCCTTGATTCCAGGAAACCAGGGTGCTGAGGAGAAAGAGAGAGAGCAGCTGGTGAAGAGGCCATCTTTTCCACCCCTCTGTGTGCCTGGCCTCATGCAATATGTATGCAATAGGTGCTGGCTTCTTGTGGGCATGCACATAGGCAGTTGTAGGTGCTGTACCTGGGGCTGGAGTGTCTGCAGAGGCCTCAGTCTTGTGGGGGAAGGAGTGACTATGGAGGGTGCAGACAAGTTGTCAACACCCACGAGACTGTCCCCACACCTGGTTCAAGACCTCATCAAGGAAGCAGACTGCTCAGGCAGGTGGGAAGATGTTGGAGGGCCTTTGAGAGCATTCAGCTCAAGCTCAGTGAGACTTCGAAGCACTTGATGGACAGAAATAACAAAGCTGTCCATCTGTGCATTCAACACTCCTGTTTGAAGGCTGGTGATGTGCAAGGTGGATGCAGGATGACAAAGGAAAGGAAGACCTCTGCTACCTACTGCTGCAGCCCTCGATGGCTGGGGCAGGGAGAAAGAATGGTCCCAGCCTTCTGGAGCTGGGTAGCCTGTGCAATATTCTGGCTCTGCCACCCGCCGGCTGTGACCTTAGATGGGTACCAAAGCTTCTCTGGGTTTCTGTTTCCTTATCCTGGTGACACCAGGACTGTCATGAGTATAAACTAATTAAGTACATGTGATGTACTTAGAAGATTGCTGGGGATGGGTCATGGGTGGGGACAGAACTGTGATGGTGAGTGTGGAAGCCCCCAACTCGCTGTTTGCTGCTGGTGTTCTTGTCTGCCTTGCAGCCCACAGGGGCTCTGGTGGCCCTTCCTAGGCTCTTACTCCTTTTTATGTCTGCCCCAAGTATCCTGACCGTGGGTTTTTTCCTAAGAGGTATGACAAACACTGAAGCAGAGGCCATCTCCTCCTCCTCCTCCTCCTCCTCC
>LOJH01007280.1:697-25564 GCA_001685095.1 Ellobius talpinus
TGATGTCAGGGATGGTAATGCCTCCAGAAGTTCCTTTATTGTATAGGATTGTTTCAGATACCCTGGGTGGTTTTGCTTTTCCATATGAAGTTGATTATTGTTCTCTCAAGGTCTCTGAAAAATTGTTTTGGGATTTTGATGGGGATTGCAATGAATCTACAGATTGATTTTGGTAGGATTGCCATTTTTACTATGTTGATCCTTCCTATCCAAGAGCATAGGAGATCTTTCAATTTTCTGGTAGCCTCTTCAATTTCTTTTTTCAAAGACTTAAAGTTCTTGTCAAATAGGTATTTTGTTTCCTTGGTTAGTGTTACCCCAAGATACTTTATGCTATGTGTGGCTATCATGAAAGGTGATGTGGAAATCAGAATTGCCAGTCAAGTGCATCTCAGGATTCCTCATTCACCTCTGGCCACAATTTTATCCATGATATATTTCATGTTTTGAATATGTTTGAGGTACTATTTTGAAGGCATCTAGTGAGTGAGATGGAAAACATGACTAACAAGAATAATTCACTTTTGTACAAATCTATACTTCCTTGTGGGAGGCTTCATGCAGAAAATGAATTATGTTTCATATAGAAGATCAGAAGACAAATTATTGCTGTATTTTTCTATATGCATAATATCTATTCATACTGAGCAGCTGCTATTTTCTTGAAAGAAAAGATTATTTATAAATATAAATACATGGCATAAATTATTGATAACAAACATTCAGTCTTCTGCTCTCTGGTTTCATTGATAGTGCTATCTGAGTCCATATAAGTTATCTCTTTGTATCAGGGTATCCCACTGTGCCACTCTGCTCTGCCCCTTGCCTTGAGCCCTAGGAGCATATTTTGTCCTTCTCCAATAGCTCTGAAACAGATGGGTACCATTACAAAGCACAGTGAGGACTGAAATCCATAGACATTCTTCACAAGATAATCTGTTTACAGTTGATCCTGGCTAATATTTCATTTTCTTTACTAGCAGATTTTCTATTGCATGTTTGGTGTCTCCTAAGGGATGAAACAGACAGGGAAATCATCTTGCCTACTCTACCTTTGTTTTAGCTGCCACAATTCACAGGTGATTACAAACTCTCAGGCCAAATATACAAAGCCTATGGGAATGTCATAAATTGCATGTGTGGATTTTCCAGGGTCCCTTGTCTATGTCTGTGGTAGAGCTAAAAATAAAATCCCTGACTATTCCTATGCAACTGCCTTGCTTAAATCAAAGTCACAATTGTATTCCTTTCTCTGTCCTAAGTGCTGTCTCTCTTTGCTATTTTTTTCAGCTATCTTTTATAATCTTCTCTGCAGGCTCAGTATCAATTTCCATTTTCCCCAGACATTAAGAACAGGTGGCAAAAGAGATATTATGTATCTCATTATGACATATAAATTTATGTCTTTTTAATTTGGTCTCAGGGCTATTTGCTGCTGATATGCACATGTATGCACATAAATCTTCCTTTTTCTCTATATTTTTTACCTTACATAAAAGTTTTAACTTTGTGTTATGTTCTGAGTAGGTTTAGACTGTTCAGATATCCATTAAAAATTTCCAGGAGACACACAGTGTGCCTTATGATTATTTAAGAAGAATAATGTTACCAAAGAAACCTGCCTTTTAATTCTAATAGCAAAACATGGCATAGTGAATGGATCACAAATATACAGTTTGTATCGTGTTGAGAAATGGAAACACCTATGTGATCTACACCACTTAGGAATGTAAGTTATTCATTGAAAAGGGTCAGCAAGTCTTCCTAGTCAATCTCATGAGTAGTGATACATTCAAGAAGTGGCATTTTTCAATTATTCTTATTTTTGTTTTCATTTTACTGGGATTATAAATATACAGTGTTCTGTGACTTTGAGATTGGTAATATTAAATATTACTATAGTTCATTCTTTTCTGTTTCTCATGGGAATGTATTGTGTATTTCACTTTCTTATTATTTCTATTAGTAGATACAATGTTTCTACTTTTCATTTAGCATGACTAAACCTGTTTGGAGTATTCATGAAGAAGCTGGTTGTAGAACAGGCTTTTCTAAAATTTTTAAGAATCCTTAGGAGTGGATTTCATGTGTTATAGAGTATAACTTTAACAAAACTAGAAATAGGTTTTCCAAACTGATTGTATATGAACATTTCTAATCATAAATAATTTCTTAACAAGCCCATGGTTATAGCAATGGTATGTAGAGTGAAGTGCACTGATATAGATGTTACTGAACATAATGAAAGGAAGGGAGAAAAATGTGAGCCTTGTGATAGTTAATATCAGCTGTCAACCTGGTAAGCTCTAGAATCTCCTGGAAGGGTGGCTTCTGGATGTGCTTCTGAGGTTTATTTTGGTTAGGTTAACTCAGGTGGAAAGACCCATGGGTAGAATAATCCCTTGGGTTGAGAGGCTGGACCACACTAAAGGAAAAAGTGAGCTGAGCACTAGTATACATCACTTTGATTTAGGATGCAGTGTGACTGGCAGCTTCAAACTCCTGCTGCCTGACTTACTCTGACATGTTGGACTGTATCCTTGAACTGTAAGCAGAAATAAACTCTCCCCTTTAAGTCGGTTTTTTAAGATTTATAAAAGCAGCAGGAAAAGAAATCCAGACAAGCCTATTCCTTTACATGTTTCATTCAGAGTAGCTGCATATCTTGTTTTTTATTCTGTTTGTGATTTAAAATTTTCCTAAGGAGTATTGAATGTCTTGTGGCTAAAATATATTTGTCCACATTTCTAAAAATCATTCAGACAGTTTTGTGACAAAATATCTTTCAGTTAAATTTCAAATCTGATGCAGAATTTCCAGTCCAGACTATTCATATGTGTATATGTGTGTGCGTGTGTGTGTGTATGTATGTATGTATGTATGTAATGTGGGTATAGAATTGATAATTATCTTGGAATTATATAATTCTCTTTTGTATCAAAATAACAAGCATTGGATGACAATAAGTGATTTAAAATTGAAAATAGGAAAGTTTTCATTTTACTTCAGTAAATTCAAATCCAAGGATACTCTTAAAGTGTTTGATAGACATTATTGAATCCTGGACCATTTGTACTCCAGGTTGGCCAACAAGATTCCAGTTAGTCTGTTGAAGCATTTTTAAAATGTGTGATTTGGAAGGTCATTTATGCACAGTAAATACTTGTGGTTTGAATGAGATAATGTGTTTACTAGTGAAATAAGCTATGGGTGGTTTCCAGAAGGGATAATCATTGCATTATTTTAGAAAGCAGACAGAATGAGAATATGATAACTATTGATCAGTGGCTCTATAAGGCCCACTTTACTTGACTCTGGGAATATTCTAAACATTTTTCTGAACGTTTGAATTCATAGGTACCTATATGGACAAGAACCTTAACACATAAATTCAGTTCTTCCCATTGATGCTCAATTTCCTATAAACCACATTTATCTTTATAAGTGGAATGATTTTCTTCATAAAACATGACAAGAGTCCACAACACATACCTTTATAGAATCATTTTGTCATTTCCCTCTTACTCACATCTCTTTCAAGATGAAAGGGCACACAAGGAGGGTAAATGACTAGAGAGACTCATGTCCTATGCTGTGCTAGGCTCACAGGGAAGGGGAAGCTGTTTGGTTTCTTTCTAACTGAAAAACACGGAGATTCAGGGAGAGAGCACAGAAGTGTCTGTAGCTATGACGACAGCACCATAGCCATCACCGAAGCCTCTCCCTTCTTATATCAGGTGAGAACTCCCAGTTTCTTTTCACCACAAAGTGCACTGCAGCTTCTTCAGTTCTGTGATACCACACCATAGTATGATCGTCATTATCTGGGTTTTTACTGTAAAGTATTTTTCCTTGGAGAGAAGTGATTATTTTAGGAAACATGATTTTGATCTTTTAGCTCCAACCCAAACTGATAATACTCTCAGCACTCCTTTTTTTTAACTAATTCATGTGCTAAAGAAAAGTGATGTGGGTGTCACAGAGTAAGTGGGAGGATGTCTGGCTGATATCTACTGAGAATTCCTCCCACAGTGTTTTCTTTTTCACAGAAATCTGAACTTCTCTGACTTGAAATGAGCTAACGCCAATTTTACTGTTATCTTGACCCTCTGATGGCCTTGCAAGCATTCAGATTATCACGAAGGGAATTGTGAGATGATAATCAGAAGGACTGACAGCAGCAGTGGGAGATCTCCTTTGCGGAGTGCTACTGGGGGCATACTGGTATCCCAGGGATCAATCGGACCTTTATGTAACATGATAGGAAGAATTCATACATCTACAATGGCCCAATGCTCTGTAAAATTCCCAGGAACTGTGAAAATGATGAATTTTTCTCCACTGAGTGGATTATGTAATATTTAGAGTGTACCTACGAAAGAAGATAATCAGTACAACAATCAAGAACAGTGCTCTTTCCAGATGTTCCAAGCAATCAAATTGTACATGCAAATCAATACACTTCTTTGTATGTCAATTATACAATGAACCTGTTTTAAAGAGACAAAAGAAATGTAGGCTATCCTGACAGGCACGACTTAATCAAATCAATTATTTAAACACAAAGAATATCCTCTCGCGGGTTAGATGAGAAAATCAGAAAAAGACTGACTGATTCAATAGAAAGGAAATGCCCACACAGCAAACAGCCTTTGAAGGTCACAGAGAAAAGAACTGTGGGCAGACTCCAAGGGCCAAAAGGGACCCTAGCTGGCAGTGGACAGGAAGATGGGCCCTCAAGCTTAAAATGGCTAGGAAATGGACCCTGCCAACAACTGGTGAGCTTGGAAGGGGACCCTGAGCCCCAGATGGCAAACCCACATGATTCCGTGATTTCAGCTCCATGAGACCCTGAGCAGAGACTTCTACTCTTAAGACATGGAAAGATAAATTTGTGTCATTCGAAGTTGTGAATACAAAATCAAATAGGGAAGCAATAGACATTTGTAGAACAAATTAGCTATTTAAAAACTGAAGGGGATAAAAGGTGATGACAGCACATTTCATTTTCAAAAACAAATGAGTCTCTGTTAATGTAAAACCTTCTGTTTTAGCCCAAGTATACTATGTAATTGAGATTACCACTGTCTTTTTATGTGAGTCACACTTATAATAAATACTTCTGTGTTTACTCACTGGAGATTGGTTAAAGTGAAGGAAGGTCTTTCAAGAGAGTTGTGCAGTGATTTGATCTC
Source organism: Ellobius talpinus (assembly GCA_001685095.1). Lineage (NCBI taxonomy): Eukaryota > Metazoa > Chordata > Mammalia > Rodentia > Cricetidae > Ellobius > Ellobius talpinus. Next base: position 5,893 of record LOJH01007280.1, read on the forward strand.
AGATTCTTGTTGATTATTTGAGTCTCACCTAATTCTACAGCTGTCAACTCAATACACACTTAGCACATCTTCTGGAAGTTATATTTCACCAGTCCCATAGTTGTCTCTACTGTTGCTTAAGTTAGTTTCTGTGATAACTAATGAAATTATATATTATAATATGTATGTAACTTTGTATACAAGTTAAGACAACTTAATCAAAGCCATTTGTGCTTCTAACTTAGCAACAATGCAGTGATTCTGGCCTATAGGAACGATGGTTCAATAAGTGATGGTTCTCAGTAGCATGGTACACTGAAGATATTGTTGGATGTCGCTCACTCTGACAAGCAAGCCATGTGGGAGTAGATTATGAGACTGTCTCTCAAATGTGCCCATCAATATGATTATGTGTGAATAGCATGTACATATGAGGATTAATAAAAATTAGATCATGATAATATTCAATTCAAAAAACTATTATTTAATTTGCAAAGTGTGAGCTCACATCAGAAAAAAACAATACTTTTCCTGTTTGACATACATTTATTTGCTGGATATGTTGAACAACTAATAATCAATATTAGGCATTTTTATTGTAGAATTGAAAAACAATTCCTATATTTACCAGAAAACTTAAATACTATGCCCATTTTACCTCAAATTTTTAAATGATTACTAACATTATTTTTAATATAAAAACATAATTAAATTCTAAATTAAGAAAATTGAACTTGCCCTCTTCCTTCCAAAATACACAGTTTCTACATTCCCAGTTTCTCTTGATCACTGTTTCTTTTATAAGTTTTCTCCTGATTTTCATTTATGGTATGAAAAGACCTTAATGACATCTTGTGTGAGGGAAAACATATGTGATCTGAGACGTAAGCATCATTCTGGCACTCTTGCATCAGTCGTGCCCTGCACGTAGGATCCTTCGCCATGCAGACATAGAAAGAGGCTATCCATGTGAAGCAGAGCAGAGCCAGCCAAGACAGAAGAGCCTGCTGCCTGCTGGCACTGAGCTGAGAGCTGACAGATCAATCACTGCTTGGTCCTAGAGAGTAGTGGTGGGTCAGGCTGCCTTCAGGAAAAATAAGGCAACCTATATAGCAACCAAACAACATTAAGAGAGGAAATAGAAACAGCCATGGGAGACTCTTCCAGAGCTAGGACAACTGACACATAGAAAGATGACTTTGGTAGAGAGAAGTAGGAGAGGATTAAAGAATGTACTTGAAAAGTAGCAGTCCCTGGAACCTTTATTGCCATCTGCATGTGGTTATTTAGTTTAACCCACCAAAATTCCAAGTAGAAGGTCCAGCGCCTGGCTCATACATGCTGTGTTGGGAGAACTCTATGATTTCTATGTGTGTAACCTCTGAACTCTGAGCCATGTTGTAGAGAGGAAGCATAAGCCCACCCTTGCCTCCGAGACAGAAGTCCAACACCACAATGCCCTTTATCTGTGAGCTTCAAACACTTGTGCTGGCACCTGTTAGACCAGCTGCAGTGTCTTACTAATAAGAGAAAGAACAAAACTGAGCCCCAAATCAGCTGTTTCGCTATTTAAGCTTTGATACATTACTTATCCTTCTTAGTATATTATAATGTGTTTGGGGGCATCACCCTCATACTGTTGATATATTTTAGGAAAGAGTAGCAAACAAAGCAAACGAGACCCCAAATACCCACATCCTGGATAAGAGAAATAGGCAATGAAACCTTTTAAGAGTGAAGCTACAGTACGTGTGGGACTAGAAAGCACCAAAGTAGAGAAGGGATTGTATACAAAGTACAGCCAGGTAAGACTACCTGACAGAATCTCACCTGAGTTGGTATGTGAAGAAAGTGAGTGGTCAAAAAATAGCACTGCTGAGACAAAGTCAGACAAAGATTAGCTCACGTTAGCACATATAGTGACATCAGGGAACACTAGTGAGTCTAACCTACAGAAAGTGGCACAGAGAAGTGTGTCATATGATATCAGGCAGAAAACAAGAAATATACAATATTGTAGGATTTTTAGGTTCAATTTTTTTTATTTTAGTATCTGTTTTACCCTGCATTATATTAGAAGTCATTGATGGGTTTTTGATAGGGTAACTGGAGCTGACATAAACCTCCACAGATCAATCTAACTGCGTGCTGGGAGATGTTGAATTGTGCTGGCATGACTAGTAGATAAACAGAAGGAGTCTTTAACATCAGTGAGGAAAATAACATTTGTGTAATTTTTACAGTGTTTGGGAAAAATGAATGTTCATGAAATAATTTTCAACTACTATTAGAGATATCCATGTTGACTTCTGACCATTGGTAATGTCAAAGATTTAATAGAAATGAGCCCAGGAAGCGTTTCTACACAGAGGCAGGCCCTCTGTCTACTGACACACAATTCCCTCACTTTAGTGGCACAAAGCTAGCAAGCTCATCAAGTTTGTGCGAGAGTCCTCTGATTTGACTGGCCTCTTTCAAGCGCAGACTTGTGGGGAGAAAGGAATCAGGTAATAATGAAAAGGTGATGTTTATAGACAGCCTCCCTTCTTGATTCACTCAAATGCTGCACTGATTTTTTTGCTCGGGTGCACAATTTCTAAAAAGTAAACACAAATTTTGAGAGGCTTGGTCCCTTGTAGAGCCCCTGGCTGTGGGACCAGGATCTTTCCCTGGTGCATGAGCTGGCTTTTCGGAGCTCATTCCCTGTGGTGGGATGCCTTGCTTGGTCTAGATGCAGTGGGAAGAGGGTTGATACTGCCTCAACTTGATGTGCCAGGCTTTGCTGACTCCCCATGGGAGTTCTTATCCTTTCTGAGGAGTGGATAGGGGTTGGGATGGGGAGGAGGTGGGTAGGGGAGCTGTGGTAGGTATGTAAAATGAATAAAAAACATTTTTAAAAAAACTTCCAAAACTTTTCTTAATCTTTAGCATGCACCACTTTGAAAACATTAACTACTGAAAAAACAACAGTCATTGTATAGATTACTATAGATTGTTAGAAAAGTAATGAAAATTTCACCAAATCAGTTGGAATGATGACAAAGAAATTTGAATATAAGGAGTACATTATTCCATGTAAACCACTTACCAATATAATTACAATAAAATGTTTTTTGTGAATATTTGGGAAAAGTTTAGCTTATTTACAGATATATTATATATTTAGCATTTCGATGAATCTTGACAATACCGAATTATCCGAAAGAGTATTTACAGAGCTTCCAGATCTGAACCACTAGTTTGACTAACTAAAGAAATTAAAATTCAGTTCTCCACATTACTTTGCACCTTTTGAGAAACAATCTCTATCCATGTATGATAATTTACACACATACACATATGCATAGACTTAAGATAATCCTGAAGACTTCTAAAACTACTGGATTGATGTTTTAGATCTAACTTCCTCACTGACTCTCTGTTCCTTAGCTGAAAAGAATAACATCAGACATGTGAGCCAGACTAAGAGAATGGTAGGAGGAAGAAGGTCAGAATCTGGAGTCATCAGCCGGATGCAGAGTAAACAGAAGATAAGCATGCCATGTTAATAAAGGTACCACCTCATGGCAGAGAGTAAATAAGGAATATGGGTTAACATAAAATGTAAGAGGTAGTTAGTAATAAGCTTGAGCTATTGGCCGAGCATTTATAATTAGTATAAGCCTCAGTGTGTTTATTTGAGAGGCTATTAGACAGGAAATCTTTGCCTGCAGTTATCCACAGGTTTTTCAGTTTACTTCAGTTGAGTAGAAGGAGACTTTATTGCTTCACTGAGAACTTTGGCCCTGCCTGGGATACTAGTCTTTCCAATTTGAGTTTCCATTGCCATCAATGAGATTATAGAACTTTAATTGAATTTTTCCTTATTGTGAATTAAATAATGCTACTGAAAATTGCGTCTTTTCATGGTATCAATAGGACAGAGTTAAAGCATGGCATGGAATTTCCTTTATTAGTAACTAACAAAACCCAAGCTTTATAGTCCTTGGAATGGCTCCACTCCCTGTACTTGCCTATATCATTCACTGTTGAGAGTCAAGTTTTAAATTAAAGTTCACATTGTATTGTGTATAAAAAAACTATAGTGAGCAATTTCCAGGACTACTTATTTAAACCACAGTTTTTATTTCTCTACTGTAAATAACATTGCTGCACTATGAAATTGTATTCTAAAACTTGAAAATAATTCAATTTGTTTAGAAACTGAATACCTATTTTCTTCTCCTTACAAATTTTCTACTAATTCTCACAGGAATGCATTGCGTGGAAAAAATTAGAAATTTAAATACAATCATCGTACATTTTGTATAGGGAGCTATTCAGCAAATGAATTTAATTTTCTTCATTTTAAGTTTGCTTACATATTTTTTCATCAAGCTAATATAACCACTTTGTTGAAATCCTTTACCAAATGCTGAAGGTGTTTAAGTATTTAAAGAGCATTATTGTGCTAAAAAGTGATTTGAATTTCCCATTATGTTTCTCGTTTTATTCTCTAAGATCCTTCCTAAGCTGTTGAATTATGCAAATATTGTGGGGAAAGAATTTTTTCAAAGTTTATTATCTGCTTGTATGATTTTGTTAAAGATACATTTATTTAAATGAAAATACATTATATGAACATAAGATTGAATACATTTTTGAGATCGAAGAATGCACTGGAAATTTTAAGGACTTCGTTGTTTTTTAATTACAAAATAGAAAAAAGAGCAAATGAGAGATAGAGGCAAGAATGAGGACAAATCCAAGCCACCATGACAAGAGTCACTGTATCTAGTAATAAAGTACTTATTTGTTTATTCTTGTTGCTGCTGAGACTGGGTTTCTAGCTATGTTGTAGAGTCCAATCTGGCCTCTAATTCCCATCTACCTGCCTCTATCTCCTGAGATTGGGATTATGTGCATCAGCACCACATTTGGAGAGAGTGTCCTTTTCAATAGACTATTTTAACAGGAAAAGAATACAATATGTGCTTTGAGACACAATAGTTATAACTGCTAATTTTATGATCCAAACAAATAAAGTTCAAGAATGTTTTTCACTACTTAGTAACCATTACACTTTGTTAAGTAATGTATATTTCAATATATATATATATATTAACATATATATTTGATCTTATATTTTCTGTAAGTATTGGGTAAGAAAATATTAAACACTAAATATTCTGCTTGGTATATAGTAAGTACAGTAATTGCAAAAGCCCTGAAACTTGTTGACATGATGAAGATGATATTTCTAATCAATGATTGATTTGTGTATTAAGGAGATGTTCTTATAGAGAAGCAAAAGGACAACACTATGTTAATTGTATTTTTGTCACTTGAAGAAGATACCCTAAAAGACACCCTAGGAAGTAAGATTTATTTTGGTTCATGGTTTCAAGGTTTCAGTCTCAAGACAGACTTTTCAAAACATACGTACATTCTTCAAAGGCACATTCTTAGTTACCTCCTTCCTCCAATCAGGTGCTACCTCCTACATAGCCCATTCATGGATGCAGAGATCAATGGGAGAATCCACTGATAAAATGAGCAGTCAACAGCAAGGCAGGACAAAGCAAAGGCCAGAGACACATGAGAGCTTGGACGCTGTAAGAATGGGACATACGATGAGGGGAAGGAAACTTGGAGTTTCCTTGGATGGGGTGGGATGTGGGGCAGAGACCAGGAGAAGAACAGACCAAATGTTCCATTAAGCAGAGAGGCTAGTCCCATCTCTTAAGTGTTTACTTTACTCGTGTTCTCTGAAGTGGATTAAGGTTTTAAGGTTGGTGGGTTTGGATCTCAGAGGTACCATTTGTTTTTTTTTTAATCAGTCCCTATGGAAAATCTTTTAAAAAGCAAATTTAATTTACTATGAAATTTGAAATAAATTTGAAATATTCACATTTTAGGAATGTGTGAAATATAATAGTTCGACTTGTTTTTAACTTTTATTGAAGCTTTTTTAAAAAGTAGCATTAAAATATTGTATTTACTTTCTACAGCTACATAACATCACAGTTTCCAATTACACAAAATTTAGAGGTATTTAAGAACACAACACAAAACAAAACGAAATCCAACACCTTTTTACCTTCTGTCAAGTGTGATTATTGCTAATTCAAGATGTCGTTTTGGATGAGACGAGTGTCAAAATAGAGCAGATCTTTTAATTACTTGAACTAGTGATTTATACAATTGCAATAGACCAAACACTTCCTTTTAGAGTTGTGTTAATGCTGTTTATGCTTAATTCTGTGTTTAACTCACCTTAAAATGTAGTGTCAATAACTTCATCAATAAGCATTTATTAAACTGCTAATATCCACAGTGCTTTTCTGGGGACAAGGTGGCATACAGAAGGAATGAAAGCTATTACGCTAGAATTAAGAAGGGGAAATTAGAAATGCACACAAAGATAGTCAATTTGACAAAAGAGAGCAGGAGAAATTAAAACTGCACGCTACATATCAGCAGTGCCATCAAAGACAAATGTATGCAGAAATCACAGATCAGCTATCAGAGGCAAGCAGAAAGGAGGAACAATACAGGTGAAGATGAAAGCAGCGGGGGCTGGTAGACAAGGCTAATACATGGGTGTTCCAGCCTGACCCGTTTGTCTCTGTGGTCTAGCAGCCCAAGTGATACAGGATCATGCGAACAATTTTCAAATTCAATTTCTATGGTTCTGTGTCAAAGGACATGCGGGAATGTCAGTATTTCCCAAATTGCCAACACATCTCTACTTGAACTGGAAGGAGGTGATACCCCTATGCTGAGATCTGCTGTTTTGCCTGCTTGCCAGTACCTTCATCCCTCCTTCTGTCTTTCTCTCTTTTCTTGGCTCTCCACCTACCTTTCTTCATGGTATGTTTGACTGCCTCCATCTCTTTCTCTGTCTTTGTCTTTGAGCTGAGAGCCTCACAATATTCTTCTGGTAATTTTTGGACTCTGACTCCATCCATCTTTCTCCCCCTGCCTCTGTCTGAGTAGCTCGAATGACACACATGGGCTATGGAGTCCAACATATTTCTATTTCCCCATCAGGCTATGGCTTTCAAGGACAGCCCTCTCAGTTTCTCTGTCTTCCACGAGAGCGGTGGGGTCCTTAGCAGAAACTCCATCTCAGTTCCTGTCTCTCATTTGCAACCTTTTGCTCAGATGCTGAATGGCTCAGTGCAAAGTTCATATGTTGTCCGCATCCCACTGCACAGTTAATGCACAGAAACTGCACAGAAACCCTTGAATCTCACCCATCATTGTTCACTTTGCAAGACGGGCACAGAAATGAGGCAAAGACCTGCCCCAATATCAGTCTTACACAGATTTTAATGAAACTACTTATTTTTATTTTAGGAGGATTTCTTAGCTCTGGTTATTACATACAAAGACTAGTGAAAATGGAGCTCGATGACAGATCAAATCCGGACTCACCAATGTGGACAGGCTCATTGTAAAGAACACTGCTATTCTATAGACAATGTACTTGAAGGACATTGGTCTATTTCATTTGTTTTATTTTGTTTTATCTTAACTTACTTTATTATTACTCTTCATATGCCTGTTTGTTTTCTAACAAGAAACAGAAATGGTGTGGATTTGTATACGAGAGGAGGTATGGAGGATCTAGAAGGTGTTGGAGAAGAGGAAACATAATTAGAATGTAGGTTTTTTCAGAATGTAGTTTATTAAAAATTTATTTTCAAAAAAGAAACTAAAAGGGTAAAAACGAGAGTCTTGCTCCATATGCAGCCATACCAACCACACAGAATTGCTCTAGATAATGACAACAATATTTCCTCCAACTGGGCACTTTAGAAGTACAGCCAATGTAAATGGGTTTGCTGTGAGCACAGTGCGGGAAGGGAGGTGGTGCTGGGCAGTTCCTCAGAAGTTGGATCTCTCAGCCTGGCCGTGAACATCACATTTCCACCATCTCCAATGTGTGTTCTTCTTAGTTATTATTTGGAGTGGGTCACAAGGAACCACAAATTGTCCGCTGATCTTTATTCCTTCCTGATTTCTAGGAGGTCTCTTTCTTTTCATTCTTTATTTAATCTCTTCATCCTGGAGTGCCATTTACTGAACACAAGAACCATTTCTTACAGTAAAAATATTTGAGCCAATGAACAAGCAATCTTGGCCACCTGCTTAAAGGAGAGAGAGGAAATTAAGAAAAATGCATCCACAAATTAGTATTGCAGTAGAAAATCCTGCGTAAACCTCTCTAGCTTAAGAATAAAGGTAAGTGATTTAACAAGTCTAAAGTGAGGATAAAAGTTAGCACCTGCTTTGACTATATCAAATGAGGACCATGTGAACTATTTCATTAGTTTTTAAATTAGCCCTAAATCAGTAGATAATTCCTTCTAGTTTGTAATGCAAAAACAAACAAAATAAAAGGGCTTCCAGTTCTTACTAAAAATAATTATACCAAGTTCTTAACTCAAAACCACATATTTGGACACTTTTAAGCAGTGGTACATGTTACTTCTTTCCTATGTGAGAACATCTCTTTCTAAGTCAGTTGTTGCCCCCAATTGACTTACTGCTGAAGTTCTGGATCATCTTGCTCTGTCAGAATAGTACCCCATTGTGGTGGGACAATGGTCTTGTACCCTATAAAAATTTGTCACTTGTATTGATTTAATAAAATGCTGATTTGCCAGTAGCCAGGAAGGAAGTATAAGCAAGGCAACCAGAACAGGAGAATTCTGGGAAGAGGAAAGACTCAATCTGCAGTCATCACCAAGACAAAACACACACAGAAGACACAAGATAAGAATGCCACACTGAAAAAAGGTACCAAGCTACATGGCTTACACAGACAAGAATTATGGGTTAATGTAAAATATAAGAGTAAATAAGAAGCCTGAGCTAATAGGTCAACCAGTTTATAATTAATGTAAACCTTTGTGTTTCTTTGGGACTGAATGGCTGCAGGACCAAGTGAAAAAGAAACATCGGTCAACACTCCATCATGGTTGTAAATACATCAAGATCTTTATTGAAAGTTGCAACAACTACAGTTTCTTTGGCACCACACCCAATAATGCCACTTGCCTTTCTTCTACCTTCCACAGTTCTCCAAGCACCTATTTCCCTTACTAGATTACTCTATATAGTGTGGCAGTTTAAACATCTGTTAAGGGTTTTAAAACTTTCTGCCTTTTACTAATATGTGTTTCTGAGCCCCACCCAAAGGCTGTGATTCAATAGTGCCAACTCTCATTGTTTAACTCATCTACATACATGCTATAAGATTGAATTCAGCATTATAAAGAAGTAGCAATGCCACCATTAGATGGAAACTTTATGTTCTTACAGTCTGTAAAAAATGTTTTAATTATCCAATTCATGCTAAACATTAATAATAGCAAATAATATCGGTGACATAGATGAAAATGTCAGATGTTCAGACAATTTAATGAATCACAATTTCTATAACAAATGTTTATTTGACTGTGCACCTGTCAACACATGCTTAAAAACTGCAAGTGAGGTCAGATGTGTTCTTCACAGAAAAATAATTGATGAACCTCTTGATGATTACAAATTTGATGGCTAAAGGACATTGCACGTAATACAGTAGAGGAAGAACCTATCATCTTCTTTACAATATGCCACTTTAGGAGCAGTGGGTATTCTCGCCACCACCCCAGAAGCCCCTGGGAAGACATGGTATGGCCTGAAGGAAGAGATTCATATGTATCACTTTGCCATAGAAACCACCTGACTTAGAATGTTTTCTTTCTCTGATGTTTTCTTACCAAAGTCACCTGGCTTACTGTCTCATTACGGGGATGGTACAGTCGGTCATTTGAGATGGAGAAAACAACAAAAAATCTTCAAAGTTCCTTATTTACTTCCATAATCTATATACATGAATTAATGCAGCAGCTTCACTCTCATGGGGCACTGGAAATGGGGCAGATGCTGTCAGGTATTTCCTTGCTTGTTCCTCAAGTCCTGTTATCTTACATTCTCTATAAAGTGTCTCCGTGGTGATCCTTTACCTCATATAGTCAGTGCAATGATCAAATCACATGGTGAATATAAAATGACAGCAACTGGGTTCAGCACTGTGTTCATTTTCCTGTCTTTCTTCCTTGAAGATATATTCACATGGTATCAATGATCTTCATTGATCAAAAACTCTTCATTTCAGTAAACCTGCATCAAGAGAAGTTGGGACAGGAAGGGTAAATGAAAACATTCCAGGACATTTTTATACAGTAAAGGTTTTAACTGGTATATAGTAACCCTGTTGCAGATTTGAGCAAAAAGTTATTTTCTTCAACGTAAGTGAACTGTGCCCGTCTTGCAAAAGTTTACTCTGCTCTGTTGTTGTGTGATAGAATATTCTGGAAAGAAGTGAATAATCATCTTCTCACTCCATATAGAGAACCAATGATAGATCCAAGCACAGATACTATCAAAGTACAGACAATGGGCATTATTGGAATTATTTACAGGAACAGAAATTACAAAAGATACCTATATCACTGAAGGCCAACCCTAGCATCGGTGACAGTTCATGGAAGCTGAGAAACATAGAACACTGTGCCAGTATTCATGTTGTTTTAATCACCAAAATATTTAGAATTTCCAGCTTGAATTTTATATCTTTAATTTGAACTTCATTAATGAATAAAATTTTGCGTGTATTATCATATATCTAATATCACATATTTATGTTTATTAAAATATTTTCATTTTAAATTTGTGCTTATTTTATATTGTGGTGTTTTGAAAAGATTTAACTCATTTTTAAATTGTGTGTGTGTGTGTTTGTATAGGTCTTGTGCACATGAATGCATATGCTGTTGGAAATAAGAAGTTGATTCTCCTTGGAGCTGACGTTACCAATAATTGTGAGTTTTCTGACATGAGTTCTGGAAACTGATCTCTGGTCTTTTGCAAGAACAGTACTTTCTCCTAAAAGCTGGCTAAGCCATTTCTCTTGCCCCATTGTTGTTTTGATAGCTACTTACATATTCATGATTAAACCCCCTGTTGACTGCATAGTAGGTATTCTCCCCATTTGCAGTTTGTCTTTTCATTGGCAGTAACTTTGACAAGCAAACGCCTTTAATTTTCACATATACAGTTAAATTTATCTCTTGTTCTATGGGTTGTTTAGGCACCACATTTTATTGGGGTTGAAAGAAGTACCATAAACAAGAACAAAAAGTATATCTACATATGTATTTATAGTATTCATAGGAAAGGTGGAGAGGAAGAGAGTGACAAGATGGGGATTTAGAGAAGGGATAGAATTTACCTCAAGAAATTGTTTAGTGTGATTAATTCAAGGCCAAATCTTCAGTGTCTGCCTCAGGATGATGACACAGACAGGAATTGATGTTGCATTTCAAGTCGTCATGAAATTAGGCATGAAAAGGATCAACGATGCAACTGGGTCTGGGATGATTTGCTGCAGAACTGGTCAGAAGAGACCAGTCTTGTTTCAGGTAAATTCATTCACAGATTAGATGAGACTCATTTACATTTTCCAGAGTAATGTAACTTTACTCAAAATCTACCAATATAAATGTAAATTTAACACAAAATATACCCTCACAGAAATATTCACTATCAGTCTGTCAAAGTATCTATAGACTTTGGCTCAGTCAAACTGACAAGGGAAATGAACCTTGACCAGCCAATAAAGTACTCCTTATCAGACTAAAGGATGTATATAAATTTTTTAAAAAATGTTTACTTTGGAAAGTACCCTATTTGAAATGTGTAAAGTATAAAAGAGAAAAGTGTTGTCAATACCAATAAAGCCCTAACACACAAAACTTGAGTCAAGTTTTAAAATCTTGTTTTGATACAAATTATCAGTTTGTGTTTAGAGACATTGTAGAATGCCCAAGGGAAAAAGAAGAGGCCTAAATAAAATGCTATAAATTAATAAATGATTATGAAGTAAAAATGATGTAGTTAAAAATCATAAATTCTTTGAAGATTAATCCATTGTACTCTTTAAAACCTTAGTTGAGATTTTGTTCTTACTTTTTTAGTATAATTTAAGAATTTGACTCCAAAATTTATGTTGATGTGTAGAGGAAACCAACTAAATAGGAATACTATGTAGAAATATAATGTTTGATAGTTAGACAAATGCTAGAGTCATAGTAAGACTGGCTCAAAAGAACAAAAACCAAACAATGGAAAACAAAGAAAATGTAGAAATGCAAACCACTTAGCCAGAGATAGAATAATAATGACAGAAGGAGGTTTGAATAAAAATGGCCCCTAAAGGCCTTTGTGAGTGGCATTATTAGGAGGTATGGCCTCATTGGAGTAGGTGTGGTCTTTTTGGAGGATGTGTGTCACTAGGGGTGGCCGTTTAGGTTTCAGTGCTCAAGCTAGGCCATTGCTTCACAGTGTCTTCCTGCTACTTTCAGAAATGAACATAGAGCTCTCAGCTACCTCTATGGAACTCTGTGTGCCTGCATGCATGCAACAAGACTAATACTTCTTTACAACTTATTAAATATCAAGTCTCTAGGTATTAAAAACCTTTAACTATCGGTTGTATGTGGTGTTTTATACCTTTAATTCCAGCATTAGGAAGCAGAGGCAGAAGGGTTTCTTGTATAAGTCCATCCTGGGGTACATAGTAAAACCCTGTCTCAGAAAACAGAACAAAGCAAAAAAAAGGGACCAACCAAATAACAAGAGAAACAGAACAGAAAGCTGCAAGCTGTATCAAGGGAGTTTAACATAAAATCTTTAAAAGAAAATTAAGGACATGTCATAGCTATATTATAACAGGAAGGAATTATTTAAATACATTTAAATACATGCACTAAGTCTCATACCATCTGTTTCAAACAGGAAAATGGTAATTTTTACTACAGTAAGGAAGTTCTGTGATAAATACACACAGGCACTCTTGCACACACATACCCCAATATAGGACAAAGACAAACCATGGACTAAATGCTCTTAGTATTGTATATACTGCTTTTAAAACATGATTAATATATACAGTTCTTACTGATTAAAATTAAAAGGCAAAACAAGGGCGATTATGGCACACTATAAAAAGCAGTTCATATAGGAGGAAGCCCAACCCAACTGCCAAAAAAAGTCAGTATCCTTAATGACAGGCCACTATCAGCCACATTTTTAAATATTTCATCCACACTGGATTGGAACAGAAAATGTTATAACATTGAATGGAGGCAATGATGTGCTAGTAATTGGACCTTTATAGTTCTGAAGTCAAAATATATCAAAATTGTGATATATTTTTGATTTTGTATCCAAAATAAACATGATTTTTTTCTTATATGGAAGCAAACTTTGATCTTAGTAGAAGTTGAGAAGCTGATAGTCTTAATCCTATTTGTTATGACTAATTATACCCTTTACTGCATAATACAAATATTTTCCTTATAAAGGGCTGTGAAGTAATTGCTGGGTTAGATAGAATATATGAGAGTGATCACCATACTGCCTATCTAAAATCTAACTGTAATAACTTCCAAACAATAGCTGTTCTAAGGATGCTGTGTGAGAAATTTGAGACATGTTAGTTATATTTCAGTGTAAATTGGACAGAACAAGTAAAGGTCTGTAAAAAAGTGTACATCTAGAAACAGAGATTTTATTCTTAGAAAGGGATTCAAGGACATATGCACTGTGGTACATGTGCAAGGGCACATATAGAAGCATTGTTGTGTACAATTGAAAAAGCATTGCCCATAACAAGAAATACATTTCTTTCCCTTTTTTCTTCCTTGATATTAAACACAAGGACCCATTCATACAAAAACTAAGTTCTATTCCCATTTCTCTTTAAATAGTAATTTTGGGAAAGGGTATAAGTTTCCACACTATACTTACACTGTCCACAGATCCAAGAAGACATTGGATTGCTAACTTCCAAAGATTTGGGATTACAGACCTGTCACCAAGTCTAGCATCAAGATTCTAGTCTATATTGCATTAAAAAGAATCAAATTATAACCACAAAAGTCAAGCGAATAGATTCTGTAAATAAATGTGACAGGAAAATCAAATGTTTAATCCAAGTACTAGAGTTTTCTATCCTTTGCATAAAATTAAAAATATGAAAAATTGGTCAATGCATTTTAAAGGTAGAAATTACAATAGTTAATTTTACTTACCAAATCTAGTAAACCACAGTGATCAGTTAATTTCTCATATACTTGCATAAATACTGCTTCAAATAAAATTAAAAATCATTAACATTTATACATTGGACAAAATAGTGAGTTTCTTTATAATATTTTCATTCATGTGTACCATGTACTTTGCTCATATTCAACCTCACTCTACCCCCTTGTATCTCTTTGCTCCCTGTATCCTTTCCTTTTCAAATTGCATTTGCCTTTTCAAGTGAGTTGTATTTTCTTGCAGACAACACGAAAAGAAGAATGGGAAAAATTAAATAACAAAAAGCAAAGAATCAGACAAGCTTCTCTGTTGATGCTATTAAATTACATCCTACCAGGTGGTAAGAGAGATGAGTTGATATAGATGATTCTCAAACAATAGACTCTCTGACTACTGTATTTAGATCATTGAGATTTGTGGAATCAAAATTTTCCATTGCTGACCAGGTGCAGGAAGAATCAATGCCTCACTAATGTCTCCCACTGCATTTCCAGATTGTATGTACTCTGGCCTGACACCGGGCTTATCATGAAAGTGTGGCCTTGGGTACCAATTCCCAGAAGAGCCAGGGCTTTTCCTCATTGTTCTATATCATCTTTTCTGTGCCCTTGTGCTGCTCTTCATATGTTCTATCCGCTTTCTTGATTTGCCATGATCTTTCCCTCTTTTCTCAGAATAAACGTTGTTTTTTTTTTTTATCACCATCTCATGCATGGAGTCACAGGCAGGCAGTTTCTGATCTGCCATCTTACTCCCCAAATCCTGCACCGGCATTTTTGACATAGGATTAATATTTATGAACCATTGCTCTAAATGAAAAAGACTGATTTCCCCAGTGTGGTAAATTCCATCTGATCAATTCCTTAAAAGCAAGGACTGAAGGTGCCAAAAGAATTCAGCCTCCAGACTGCCGCACAAAAATTTTGCTTGAATTCCCAACCTTCAGAAGTATGGTTGCAATGTCAACTCTTATCTGAATGTCCAGACTATCAGCTATACGGATTTCAACTATGTTCCTCCCACAATTGTCTGATATAACTTCTTTAAAGATCAATTCTCTAGTTCTCTCTGTGTGTATCTCTCTCTCTCTGTCTCTCTCCCTCTCTTCCCTTACCCTCTTCCTTTCTTTATGTATGAGCTATTGACCTATGGGCATTTCATACAGTTATATAAACATGTTTTTGTATCTTCTTTTAAATTTTTTGTTGCTAAACTATCATGGAGAAAGGTATGTAACAAAATAATAGAGGATTCACATGAATAATAAGAAAGATAAGTCCTCCCTCTGCTATGAAGAGGGGTGCATATGATGAGGGTTGTTTCTATTGTGGATTTAAACACATTGCTACTTTCTTTTCTATTTTAGGAAATAGTCTATATTTTATAAAGCATTTTATAATAGCTTCCAAAATTATTTAAAATATAACATGTATCAGACTCTAAATATATCCCATAAGAAGAATACTTATTTTAGAAAGTATAGTAGAGTGTATAGGAACTAAATGGCAAGTGTTTGGAGTGGAATACCTTTAGAGTTGTCTGTAGGACAAAATGATTTTCCTGAAAAAAATTCTGCAAAAATGTTAATGGCCATTCTGTTCTACATAATGAGTTCCATGACAACCAGACTATGTAGAGAGAGCCTGTCTCAAAGACCCACCAAAAAGGAAAAAATTTAAAAGTCCCTTTCTTGTCATAATAAATTATTTGACAATAGGGGAAGTCAACTTCTGTCTATATGTCATACAACATTTACACACATCTCCATTTTTACCTTTTTCTTTTGGAATAGTCCAGTCTTTTATTACAAATTCAGTGTTTCAATAAAACCAGTGTACATTTGGAGAAAAAAGTTGCGGAAAGAATAACTTTTATATAACTGAACGAATAAATCTCACTAAATTTTAAGAAACTCTGGACCCACAGCAGAGAATCAGTGTGAACAGTTAGTCCTGAGAGTTAATTTCCTGTATTAGTAGGCTATTCGTATTGGCATGGTGATGCAGCATAGCCCTTCAGTATAGCTCCCTTCAGGTCTTGCTCTGTTATTGTGCTCACCTAGATAAGACACCCTTGTCAGTCATGTCCAACCATCTAAACCACTAATGCCAATTATTCTGCCAACTACTTGATAGTCAGTCTTTTCTTAATTAAGCTTCACTTTTAGAAATGCTTTTGCTGCTCCTAAAGCCTAGGTGATTAGCCAAAAAGGTTAACAAGACCTATTGCTGTCAATCATAGCTCTAACTTCTAACTCCTGATTCTTTTGGAATTAATAATATCTTCCTTTATAGAGTCTCATAAATATGAAGGTGTCTGATCTTTATGTGTTTATCTGGAGTATGTTTATTACCTGAAAATAATTCATTATGAAGGATAAAGTTGCTGGTCCCAATTTATTTTGTATAACTCATATCATTGTATAATATTTGTTCTCCAAGCAAAGTTTGTACAAAAATTA
Source organism: Ellobius talpinus (assembly GCA_001685095.1). NCBI lineage: Eukaryota > Metazoa > Chordata > Mammalia > Rodentia > Cricetidae > Ellobius > Ellobius talpinus. Next base: position 22,475 of record LOJH01007280.1, read on the forward strand.
ATACATGTGCAATGGGAGAATGGCATCTGTTTTTCTTTTGGACTCTTCATATTAGAATTCCATTCAATACCATTTCCAAGTCTTAAAGCTGTTAATGAGCTATTCCTTTAGATTTTCAATTACTTACACCTAAATGGTAGCACATGCTTTCTCATTTGACATTCGCACAGATTTACAAATTACATGTGCTAGATTTTATATTAGATTTGCCATTTTGATAATGTATCTAAAATACAAACGACAATATATTTATAGGACATCATCAAGCACTGCTCTCCAGCATCTTTTAAAAATAATCATCCTATTGTCATAATTTTAAAGGGCCATTGGCCCTAAAGGTACATGAGTAAGTAGTTGAGAAAAACATAATAGGAAGATTGTGTTGTTACACAATACAAGGACTATCCTGGCCACTCTAAGGCCAACTTGATAAAAGCTGAAGCCATGTTGGAAGAGGGACCCTCAATAGAGAAATGCTTCTGCCAGACTGGCCTGTGAACAAGCCTGTAGTTCATTTTACTTGAGTTCAATTATTTGAGAATTAATTGATGTGGGAGGGCCCAGCTTTCTGTGGGCTGTGATATTTCTGGTCTGGTGATTCTGGATGCTATAACTAAGCTGAAGAAGCTACTGGGAACAAGTCAGCAAGCAGGATTCCTCCAAAGTCTCTGCATCAGCCCCTTCCTGCAGGTTCCTGCCATGAGCTTCTGTAGTGATGGACTGTGATAATGTGTAAACTAAAATACACCTTCTCCTTACCTAGTGCTTTGGGTCATGGTATTTTATCAGAGCAATAGAAATCACAAGGAAGGCAGAGTCATCTTAATAAAGTAAAGGATACTGGAAAGTTAAACCTGCACTAAAGGAAAAAAAGTAAATCGAAATAGCTCTTATTTTTGCACTTAATATAATTAGTAATACATGACAAAACACTTTCCATCCAAAGTTATATCAGTGAATGAAACTAACTCAATTTTAATGCACAGTTCAATAATAGAGCAGTGTAACTTTACCTTCATGTGGACAATTTAACTTTAAAGATTTATCAATTGATGCAACAATTAAATTGGCATCCTGCTGTGTACTGAAAACTTCTATTGCAGTTGTGTCCTGGTTGAGGACATTTTCATAACATTATGTGTTATGAAGGACACGTTTATGAATGGTTATTTTCAACATTAATATTATTAAAGTTGCAGTGCAGATACAGATGAAAGGTGACTCTAACCCCAAGGCATTGCTTTTCAGTTGCTAAACCAAAGCCAGCTATTTTATTATAGAACAAGTGCAACCATTCAACCACATTGAAGTTGAATCTAATCTGACTACTAGCATTAAAATCTTTTCTTTTTCAGATTCATTTATGTTCTGTGAATAAGCATTTGACATACACATATGTATGTGCACCACACATACATAGAGATGCCCGAGGACATCTGAAGCAAGTATCAGATCCCTTGCAGTTGAAGTTAACTGTAGTTTTGAATCTCCATGAAAGTGCTGAGACCTGAACCTGGGTCCTCCGTATGATCAAGTGTTCTTAACTGCCGAGCCTCTCTCCAGGCCCATCATGGTGTTAATTTGGTTTCAAACCCAAAATTTACCCATTCAATGATTTTTAGAATCTTCCTAATTGTTCATCTTAAAATACTTTTTGTGATCTCAAAAAGTACTCCCAAGAGACTTTCATACATTACCACTTAATCTTTTTATGTGTCTTAGTCCTCAGCATCTGTTCATGTACTTTGTTGGCCATCTTGGGCATTCAACGTCAAATAATCTCATGTGGTTTTTCATGTCTGGTTTCCTTCACTTAGCTCAATGTTACCAAGAATCTTTCAGAGTGCAGGCTACATTAACCTCATTGGCTTTTACAGGTTAGGTAAGAAAATAGTTCATTCTATAAAATTAACAGGACTAAGGACCTGTGACTGACTAGTTCATAGGTCCTAGGGGCAAAAGCACTACTCTAATCCTGCTAAATGGGAATAATATTAAACTACCTCCTCACTTTTTATATTCATACCCAGAGATTAGAACATCTCTCTAAAATATCCAGGGAATTTTCTTTTTTTCAGTAGATGGTGATGAGCAAAGAGACCCACAGCTGATTGACATGAGGAATCAGAAAGACTAAGGTGTTTTCAGTTCTCCCTGAGAACTCAGGCTCAGGAATCGCCATGAAAGAGGAGGCAGGAAGATTGTAAGACCCAGAGGTGGTAGACGTCTGCAGCAAAACCCTATTTGCTGAACATTAAACTGCTGTGGAACACAGGAGCTCATAGAAGCTGTGATTGCGGGTACAAGATCTGAACAAGATCAAGCCAGTAAAAATCTCAGCGTGGATGGGGTTGGGGCTCTGAATTTCCACCTCTGTCTGAAGAGCTACTGGCACTTTATGTAGGCTAGAAGAGGGAGAATCAGTTCTGTTCAGGGATTCTGCCCCTGATAGACTACCTAAGCTCCAGTAGATGGTCATACACCCATGTGTTAGGGCAACTGAGGGCACTCAGTGGGTGTTTCTTTTTTCTTTTAAAGAATATATTAATTAGTGAGGGCAATGTGGTTGGAGAACAGTGAAGAAATGGTCAGAGTGAAAATAGATGGCCTAGGTTAATACACATTTTGTACATGTATGAAATTGTTAAATAATAAAAATGGTTACTCTCTTTACAGTCAAATTCACTGCTATATTTTCTGAATTTCTTTTGAAATTCCTATAATTTCATACTCTACTCTGAAGCACTCTAGCACAGTAGGTAAGAACAATTCAGGGCATCAAATTGATGCACTTCTCCAGTTAAAATCTCATCTAGTATGTTCTTTCAGTAAAATAAAAGTCTTCAGTTTTTATTTCTTCATTTTACAAAAAAGCTTTTGGCAAGATAATTAATTTTTATTATTTTCACTCAGATTTATATCTTTGTAGAAGTTATATTAAGTGAATCAAAGAGAATGTTCTGGAGTTTAAGTGGCATTTATTATAGTCCCTCCTGCAATTGTAAATACTGCCTTGTTTTCATACCTTCTTTTGTCTTTCTTCTTTCTTTCTTTTTTCTTTCTTTCTTTCTTTCTTTCTTTCTTTCTTTC
>LOJH01007281.1:8750-31213 GCA_001685095.1 Ellobius talpinus
TTCCTTCCTTCCTTCCTTCCTTCCTTCCTTCCTTCCTTCCTTCTTTACTTCCTTATTTCTCTTCCCTACCCTTCCCTCCTTCCTTTCTTCCCTCCTTTCTTGTCTCCCTCCTTCCTTCCCTACCCCTCCCTCCTTCCCTCTCTCATTCATCTTTGGCTGCTTTCACTGGGTGTGGGACAAGGCTGGGGTGCAGTCAAGCCAGGCAGTAAGTAGCTGGATCCACACTGACACCAAACAGTGACATTAAGGTCCAGCCGTGGGGCCTAGGTCAGAACCAAGGCTGGAAGTGGGCGATGATGCCCTTTGAAAAAGCCCCAGAGACGCTTTGCAAAACTTTAATGATTTTGAACAGCTGTTGCTTACGTGGAATGCAAAATTTAAAAGGTACAGATGGGAATACAGCAAGAAGAGCCCCCCTCCCATCGCTGTCCCTAGCCAGTTTCTCATGTGTTCTGTGTGTACGAGTCAGTGTGTCTCTGCATGTTTTTGACCTTACCCAAACTTCACCCGCTAAACAAACTACTTGACACTTGCTTCCTCCTGTAGCCATCTATCCCAGAGATTGTTCCCTGTCAGTTCAGAGCAAACATCTTCATTCTCTTTATAGTTGCATCATATCCACTCTCCAGATGTGCCAGCCTTTAGTCTCAGTCTTTGGTTTTTACAGACTTGGAAGGTGCATGAATGTGTGGGTTCCTCTGTCACTGTCTCTACCTACAGTCACCCTTACCTCAACTATGGGGTCAGGTTGCAAGGTCCCTGTGCTGCAGGAGTGAGGAAGACAGACTGGTCCAGAGGATCCTGGGAATTCCATCATCTGAAAGTCTGAGTTAGAAAGGAACTTAGAGACCCTCCATCTCGTCTTGAGATTTCCAGACCTGATTAATCTCACCTAGAGCACTTGTTCACACACAGGTTCCAGAAGCCCAGCCAGAACCTATAAGGTCAAGCTGCCCAGGGATAACCTGGGAATAGGCATTTTCACATGTGTCTGTGGTATGCATGTATGTGCATATTCCTGATCACATGAATGTGAGTACATGCGATCATGTGTGTGCACTAGAGGGTATCTTCCCAGATCACTCTCCACTTTACTTACTGAGGCAAAGTCTCTCACTGAACCCAAAGCTCAGTAGTTTATCTAGTCTAGCTAGGCAGCTTCCCTCAGAGATCCACTGTCTCACCTACCAAGCCCTGAGATTTCAGGTGGACCGCCATAGGCACTCAGCTTTCAAAATTACTTTTATTAGTTTTTATGAGTGTTTTGCCTGCATTCATACCTGTGTGTGCCTCGTGCCTGAAAAGGCAAAGAGGGTATCAGAAACCCTGGCACCAGAATTATTGACTGTTGTGATTCCCCAAGTAGATGCTGGGATTTGAAACCAGGTCCTCTGGGAGAGCAGCTAGTTCTTAACCACTGAGCCATCACTCCAGCCCCTGACTCAGCTTTTATGTGGAGATTTAAACTCCAGTCCTCCTGCTTGCATAGTAAGCACTTTCCCACAGAACTTTATCCCCAATCCCAGGACCTGTTTTTTTTTTAACAGATGCCCCAGGGAGCCTGCAAATGAAGCAAAAGTGGGAAACTCAAGCCTGGAAAGTAGGGAGTAACATATAGTGTCACATAGCCTGGGTGTGAATGTGCACTGAAGTCATAAATCAGAACCAGGTACCTATTGAAGCAAGGTGGATGGGGGCAGTGGCTCGCCCCACCCCAGCCTATTTGGCTTCAAGCCACCAAACTATTGGACTCCCTGTCTTCTTCTATAAACCGTGAAGGCAGGTCAGTTTTCGCTAAAAAGATGTCAAGCTGCTTTCCTGTTAGATGGGAAAGTTTCGCAGGATGCAGCGTGAGGGTTATCTGGCATCTTGGATCCAACAAGGCCTAGCCAGCAGTTGTCTGACCCTGACCCTGCTATGAGCCAACTTAAGCAGGACTAGGATGGGAGAGGGTCAGAGCCCAACTATGAAGCAGATGTGCCAGCAAATGGTGGGGCAGGAGACTCCTTCTCCAGCCTACAGTAGAGGAGGCAGCAGGAAAGAGATGGGACTTTTGCTCTTAAAGCCGCAGTTCCTGCCCAGGGAGGGATGGAGCGAAGGTGGTGCGGATGGCAATATGTTGGCAAAGCAGAAGTCTTCTGGCCCTCCCTACTGCTGCTACCTAACTGCATGGCTAATGGCGGCATCTGATACCTCTCCAGCTGTCCCACAATGAGACTGACACCCCACTACCAATGCAACCATATGCCCTTGGATTTGGGCAAAGCTGGAGTCTCCGCAGTTGCTCCTACTCCAACCTCCCAACCTGCCTGAGTCTCCTACCTCAGGATTCCCACCTCTCCTGCTCTAACTTAATCCCATTTCTTCTGGTTGGCTGATGGGGGGGGGGCTCCCAGAAGCCTCCCTTCTCCCTGCCCTGTCAAGATGAGAGTCTCCCCTCCTTTCACCAGCAAGGTTAGGTAAGGAGACTTAGAGTATCCTTCTTTGGCAGTGTGCTTGGGGCAGCATTGGCCTGGGGATGGCCAGTTTGAGGTCTGGAGACGTTTGATGGTGTGCCCATGGTCTGTGATCTTGAGCAGGGAACTTCCTTGAAATTCCTCACAAGGCTAAGAATAACTCAGCCCTTGGATCCTGGTGGGAGGGAGAGGGTATCAGCTTGAACCTTGGCAAAGAAAGGCGATTCATCCTCCCACCATGCCTGAGTCATCCACCAGGAAGTCAGAATAGATGGCAGTGTGACTGAGAGAAGGTGACATCGGCGGGGAAACCCCAGGCACCATGGGTCCTGCTTTGTCAGGACTGAGACCCACATATACCATGCAGTGACCCACCCCTGCCTGATTCTCTTCTGTCTGGCTCTGCTGCTCTTCCCTGGCCACCCCTGCTGGCCTGGTTGCATGTCTGCCCTTAGTAACCAGTTCCTTTAGTGGGAACATCATCTCTACTGCCAGCCCCAAGCCTCCAAGGCTCTCTGCCCGCTCAGATTTACGAAGAGGCAGGTATCTGGCTGGATGAGCAGCAGGTTGCTCAGCTCTGAGCCTAGGATTAGCCCAGATCAAGTACAAGGGTGGGGGTGGGGTGCAAATAAAGGGTCTGTCTTAGTTACTTTTCTATTGTAACAAAAGTGAGACAATTTACAAAAGTATCAGTGAGTCCTTTAATCTGGGCTCACAGTTCCAGAGGGTTCATGACCATCACAGCTGGGAGAATGACAACAAAGAGCTAGGCATAGCGCAGGAGCAATAACTTATATCTTGAAGCACAACCATGAAGCAGACAGAACTAAGAATGGTATTGGCTTTTGAAACCTTAAAGCCCACCCCCAGTGACATACTTCCTCTAACAAGGCCACACCTCCTAATCCTTCCCAAACAGTTCTACCAGCTGGAGACCAAATATTCAAACATAAGAGCTTTTAGGAGTTATTCTCCTCCAAACCACCATCGAGACCTCAGAAGGCTGCCTGAGAAGTGGCACCTGTGAGGGCATGGAGACAGCAGGTGCAGAGATCTGTCCACAGTGGGCACGTCCTGGGGACAGATCCTCAGCTGGGAAGCTTGACTCATCTGGGCCAGGGATGGCACCAAGTCCCCCAGGACCACCCTGCCTGCACTGACTTCTGTTTCCTGTAGCTCCACCCACAAAGTGACCCGTTACATTGTCCTCAACTATTATCTGTTCCCTAGATACTTAGAAATACTGTCTCCTCCCCACACCCCGCTGAGCACAGGGTCTCAATCTCAAGCTCATCCTCAGAGGGTGCAGTGGAGACATGAAAGGGACTCTGTGAGCTTATGAGCCAGGGGTCAGGGCTGGAGGTGGGGCAGTGATTGGAATGGGCCGCTAGAATGTTCAGATGCTCAGCAACTTCCTGGGCTTCTTGCTAAAGGAAAGGTTCTGATTCTGTGCAGCTGGGGCGGGGCTTGACTGCCTCTCTCAAGATGTCTGCCAACACCCGGCCTCTAGTGCTGTTGTCTTAAGGGCCACACTTTAAGAACTAGAGGTACAGACCACCCACAGAGGAGTAAGAGAGGCAGCTCAGGAAGCCAGATGGACAGGAAATGCCACACTGATGAGCAGGGATGGGAAGTGAGAGAAGTGGGCCACCGGGAAGGAGCTGTGGAGATCTCATTGCTTTCATCCTGGCAGGGAATCCAAGCAGGTCTAATGGTGCTGGCCTTTGGGGCAAGATGATTTCCTCCAGTCTGGTCAGAATCAGTTCAGCCAGCTCTAACTGCTTGTTAGAGTCCGGTCTTGGGGGATGCAACACTGATGCCTCTCCAACACCCCGCTGTGCCACCCTCCTCAGGGAGTTTGTGGACCTCATCCCTAGATTGGACGGGGAATGAGAGCTGCTTAAGCTTCCCAGGGTTGGTTCTGTCCACTTGTGCTGTGGGAATCCAGTGGCTTCTGCAGTTCTTGGTGTCTTGTCCCCAGGAACTCAGGGTGTCACTGACATCTTTTGCCGGGAATCCGGGGAGATCATTGGCTGTCTCTTGAGACATTTCCTGGTTGGTCTGTCCAGGTGTCCTTGACAACCTCTTGGGGTGTTACTAGCTTTTCCTTGGGGTGCTGCTGGCTGCCTTTCAGGGTATTGCTAGGTGTCTTTCTAGACAGTGCCGACTAGAGCTCTGGTTTGTTAATGGAACTTTCTCGTTGTCACTTACTGTTCTGCCTGGATGTCACTGGCTGTGTTCATTTCTCAGAGAATTGGCAACTGTTTTGACCTGGTTTTGCAACTGTAACAGAATACCTAAGATTGAATCTTTTAATTTTTAAGATAAGGTCACATGTCCAAGCTGACCTTAAACATTGTATCTCAATGAGGGGCAGGAGACATGGCTCAGCAGACAAAAGCACTTGCTCTTTGCACCTACCGAGGTTCTGTTCCAAGCATTCACATGGATTCACAACTGTCTTGTAACCTCAGATTCAGGAGAGCCAGTGCCCTCTTCTGACCTCTGCAGGCACCAGGCACATACTTGGTGCCCATGCATACATGCAAACAAAACACTCAAAGACATAAAGATAAAATAAATCTAAATGATTTTTTAAACTTGAACTCCTAAGCCCTGAGTTCCGGGCTTACAGGCATATGCCACCACGGCTGGTGCTATGGATTGCTAAGAATCAAACCCAAGGCTTCATGCATGCTAGGCAAGCAGTTTATCAGCTGGGCCACATCCCCAGCTCATGGGTCATTTATTATGAATAGAAATGTATTGGCTTTTGGTTCTGGAAGCTGGGACATCCAAGGTTGAGGGCTAGCATTTTGCAAAGGGCTTCCTACTGTATCATCTCATGACAGGAGGCAAAGGAAGGGAAAGCAGATGGGTCTCACATCCTTTTAGAAGGAATCAGATCCTGCAGTGAGGCCCCCAACTCTGCTGGGAGGCCCCACATCCAACAGTACTGGGCACCGTGTTTCCAGCACTTAAACTTTCAGAGACACATTCATATCATAGTGGTTGCCATGGCTGGGGGTGTCTCTGTCGCTCTCTCTGTGACCTTTGCCCTCCCCACAGCTGTCTTGGTGTTATGGTCCTCAGATTGCACCAGGCCTGTGGGCATGAGGCGAGTAGGTCCCAGAGCTTGACCCAGCTGGATCTCTGTTCCCTGCCACACTGGACTTTGTTTTTCACTGACCTTAGTGAAGAAGAACCCTAGTGAACCACACTCTCTCTGCAGAAGTCCCTCCACCAAGATCCTGGACACAGGCTGAGAGCCCCCCATCAAGAGAGTGCCTTTCCCCTAGTCCCTGCTTGTCACCCTCATAACCCTATGAGTGGAAGGAGAAAAGGATCCTAAAAGCCAGGCTGGTCCAGATTCCGATTGCTAAAACTCTACAGCTTGGATCAGTTGTTTGGCCTTTCCATCCAGAAAACGAGAGTGCCGGGACCATCTCAGTGATGTCACGAGGATTATGGTCTGGGACCCAGCATACTGTGTGTGCTTAGTAATGACTTCTCTCAAAGCTGCTAAGCCACACCCGGATGAGCAAGTGGAGTGACCAGAGTAGGGGCTCTGACAGAAGAGGCCAGCAAGTCCCTCCTCCCTTTCTCCTCCTAGGCCCTGAGAGAAAGCTGGGGTGTGGTGGCAGCTCAGCGCCACAGATGCTGTTATTACCCAGGGGCTTCCAGCATGGATGTGAAAAATTTAATAAAAGGAAATCAAGTGCTGGTTCCAGAAAGGCTTTGCATTCTGCATGTCTGTCTGAAGCCTCTGGTAGGATCCTGGCAGCTACCAAAGGCCTGTAGAGACCCTTGGTGTTGGAAGGGCAGAATGGACCCCTCCCCTTGCCTTCCTGCCCTGTCTCCACTCACCACCCTGGGGTCCTAGGGCTCCAGAGGCATGAGCTGCTCATGTGATGTCCTGTCTTCCTGGGACCTAGGACAGGGTGAATGGGTTTTGCACTGGGACTCTGTAGAGAGCTGAGCACTGGGTACTGGCTGGTTCCCCCATGAAGTAAGGACCTATCTGTAACAAAATATGGTTTATATGATATGATGAAGTTGGTAATCTAGAACAAGTCAGCATAATCTGAGTTTCTTCTTCTGCAAAGGAAGTTATGGATGCATTTCCAGCTTTTCCCACAGAGTCACTTTGAAGCTTCAAGATGAGGAAAGCTCTAAGTGGGAAGGCTTTCATATGTGTGCCAGTAGCATGTGGTAAATATTCACAATTGGATAATTAGAAAGTTAGGGGCCAAAGAGATGGATCAGTGGGTAAAGGTGCTTGCCACCAAGTGTGACAAACTGAGTTTAATCTCAAGGACCACCTGATGGAAGGAGAGGCCTGGCTTGTGCAAGTTATCCCTAGCTTCCTCACACATGCCATGACACACATGATCACAGTCATGCTCCTACACAATACACACATTGAATTAATAAATGTAATTAAAATGTTTTTTTAATTAGGAATGGCTAAGGATGTAGTTCACAGTATACAGAGCATTTGCCTAGCCTTCTCAAGGCCCTAGGTTCGATTTTTGCTATCCAGAAAGAGGGGAGGAAGTCTCAGAGGGAGAGAATGAAGAGCTGTTGTTCACTTGGGGCAGCCCATGGGCCAGGCAAGGAGTAGGGAAAGGCCCTGGGAATGAGGAATTTGTGTTCTTTCTTTCAGGGTATGTACACGGTACATGCATGTGTTCATATATATGCACATGTGGGGGGGAAACACATCCTTGGGTCCCTGTGGAGGTGGATTCAGGGTGCTTTCATCAATGGTTTTCGACCTGATTGTTTTGAGACAGGGATCTCTTCACTAAACCTGAACTGACAGTGTCACTGGGGTGGCAGGCCAGGACCCCAGGAAGCCACCTGTCTCTGATTCCCTGTTGGAATTACAGCTTCCCACAGTCACACTTGGCTTTCATGTGGTTACCAGGTCCTCATGCAGCCAGACTCAGGTGTGAGCAAGATGAGGACTCAATTCAGAAGTGGATGAGGGATGAGATCCTGGGTGGGGGGTAGAGGCCCTGCACCCACCGCAGCCATGGCGTCAGGACAGAATGAAGCATGAACATCTGTGAGCACGGGAGTACATGTGTGGGTGGAAACAGCGTTTGTTAACGTGACACGGGAACTCTGCGTGACATGGTGCAGCTTCAGTTCATATCAGTCTAGCCACACAGCACGGCGGACAGACTGGATTCATAGACAGACTGACCCAAGTGGTAGCTCATGGCTCACAGGGTCACTCTGGAGCAGGACAAACGCTGTTAGTATTTCCCACTCCCTCTCCCAGCACCTCTCCCTGGTGCTGTCCTCACGGAGCCGGTCCTTTCAATGGGCGCAGAGGTGTGGGTGTGCGGGAGCCTCAACTCTGCCCCCCTCTCTCTCCTGCCTCAGAAGAAGAGCAAAGTGCACTACCACATTGCCGTCATCATCAACTACCTGGGCCACTGCATCTCTCTGGTAGCCCTCCTGGTGGCCTTTGTCCTCTTTCTGCGGCTCAGGTGAGAGGGCCCAGGAGCTGCCTCCTGCTATCCCCTGGGCCCTTGGGCATGTGCAGGGGAGGCAGAGAAGGTGCAAGCATAGCTCTGAGATAGGCTGACAAAGGGGTAACCTGCCTCTCACTTGAGTAGTAGGGAGTAGCGTCCACGGGAATTTGTGGTCTCTTAGGACTTCCGGCAGACTCACATCTGTCCTTTCCCCCAGCAGCTCCTGGGGCAGGGAGAGTGAGGTAGGACAAAGCCCAGGCTCACCTGTGTTACCCCTGAAGCTGGTCCTCATCCCTCTTGGGGCTCTCAGGTAGACCCCAGGAGGTAAGAGTTCCAGAGTGGCATTCCTGACTCAAGGTTAGGTTGCCATGGCCCAAGTGATAAGAAAAAGCTGGGAGGGAGCCGGTAGGACCAGGACCTGAAAGTTGAGAGGGGGCTTACAGTTGAAGGTCTTTTTTTTGCCAGCCCTCTGCCTCTCAGTCCTGAGTGTGGAGAACAAAGGGGGATCCCTGACCAAATCAGCTCTGACAAGAGCAGGTGTCTTGGTGCCCCAGATAGGCCCCGTGGAGCTCAGGCCGACCTGTCAGCCCCACTCACTCCAAGCTTTAGTTCCTCCATCTTGTGTCTGGGCTGGGGTGATGTCTGTACCCGCCTTCATCCCTCCTTCTCTCCTCCTGTTGCTGTTGCCACCTGCCCTCCCCTGCTGCCCCAGGAGCATCCGGTGTCTGAGAAACATCATCCACTGGAACCTCATCTCGGCTTTCATCCTGCGCAATGCCACATGGTTTGTGGTCCAGCTCACCATGAACCCCGAGGTCCACCAGAGCAATGTGGTGCGTCCCAGCTAGGGAGACAGAAAAGGCCGAGCCTGGGTCAGAGGAGCTAGAGTGGGGTTACCCTGCAGAAGGGCCAGGCCTGGGGCTGGGGTTCTTCCAGAGGACCCGAATGGAACCGAGTTCAATTCCCAGCAGCCAGATGGCAGTTCACAACTGTCTGTAACCCCAGTTCCAGGACATCTGACACTTTCACACCAATGCACACAAAATTTTTTAAAAAGGTGGGGGGTGCGGGCGTGGGTACCCACAGAACAAGAGCAGGACCCCGAAGAATCTGGGGGTGGGGCACCATTACTGATGCCCTCTCAGGCTCATTGTCCTTTCTGGTTGGGGCAGGGATGGTGCAGGCTGGTGACGGCTGCCTACAACTACTTCCACGTCACCAACTTCTTCTGGATGTTTGGTGAAGGCTGCTACCTACACACCGCCATTGTGCTCACCTACTCCACTGACCGGCTGCGCAAATGGATGTTCATCTGCATCGGCTGGGGTGAGCTGGGCCCCACCCCAGCGTCTCTTTACATGGACTGGCCGGGTCAGGAGGATGGTGTTTGCACCCCTCTTAGGGGTGAGAGTCGTGGGATCCCATGAAGGAAGCATCAGAGCTCAACTCCCAGAAATCCCTGCTCTACTGCAGGCCCTGGACTGCCCTGGGGTCTTCCATCAAAGGGCTCAATGACAGCCCCCTCTCTCCCTCAGGTGTACCTTTCCCCATCATTGTGGCATGGGCCATCGGGAAGCTGTACTACGACAACGAAAAGTAAGTCACTTTGTGAGGTCAGAGTCTGGCTCTTCAGAGCACTCCCCAGGGGACTTTGGTCATTGTCCTGTAAAGGCAGTAACTTCTACATCAACAAAGGTAGAGCTGAGCACTGGCCATTCAAGAATCCTTTCCAGTGCTCTACCAAAGGTGGAGCCAGACACCCAGGGTCCCTCCCGGCCTGTCACCTGTCCAAAGGTGGAGCCAGATAGCCAGGGTCCCTCCAGGCCTGTCACCTGCCCAAAGGTGGAGCCAGACACCCAGGGTCCCTCCAGGCCTGTCATCTGTCAGGCAGCCCAGGTTCTGATTTGTACCATCACTAAGTAGCTGTGACCTTGGGGCTGTCACAGCAGGCCTCAGTTTCCTCGTCTGTGAAATGGGCATCTTCACTCTAGCTACAACTTCAGAGCTGTAGTGAGGATGAAGTGTATCCGTGCATACTAAGCACATAGACCTGGCACCCAGTAAATGCTGCACAAATGCTTATTACCATCAAGGTGTGTTTTACAATAAGATTTTATGGCTTTAATGGAAACTGGTCCAGGTGGTTTCAAAGACTCTTCCAGCTCCTCTCTGAAGCCTCGGGTTGTTTGTAAAGGAGACTTGAGCATTCCCAGTCAGTCCTGAAGTCGCGGCTTGCACGTGTGGGGGAATCCTATGGGCAGACCTAGAAAGTTCTCTCCCTCAGAACTCTGTGCTATGGGACTGAGGTGTGGCCTGGGTAGCAGGGTGGTTCCAGTGTGAAGCTGAGATTGGGAACTTCACAGAAGGACAGAGAAGCGGGGAGGAGCCAGGCAAGGCTGAAGCCATAAGCATCCCCCATCCCTGCTGGCTGGCTGGTTGACTGGGGGTTCACATTGGCAGGCCCTCCCCTCCCTTCACTGAGCTGCACCAGAAGTCTGGAAGAACGTCACCCACATTTGTGAAAGTGGGTTCCTTCTGCCTCAGGCTGGAGTGTTTGCACAGCGGCAGGGTAGGCGGCAGGCTGCAGGGAGTCAGTCAGTTCACTGAAGTGGGTGTGGGGTGTCTCCAGGATCCTCCTGGCAATTCCTGGATGGGGGTGCCTGTGCTTTGTAGGACATGAAAATGTGAGCGCAGGAAATGGAGGTAGGGGAGGAGGAATCAGAAGGAAGAGAGAGGCAAGGTAAGCCCTGTTACAGGCCTTCCCACCCTGGAGCAGAAAGGGTGCTGCTTAAAAGAAAGTTAGGTCTGAACAGCCCCCAAAGCCCCATCTGGTGGACAGATGCAGGCAGTGCAGCTAGAGGACTCGGTGTGTGAACATAGGAGTAAGGGGAAGGTGAGCAGAGAGGCCCTGGGGCCCCAGTTTGGAGCTCACAACAGTGGTGTATGACCCGAGTAGTGTTAAACAAGCTTGTTACAGCCAAAACAAGCTTCACGTTCTGGTTTGCAGAAACACCCACGGCAATTCCATATGCCTGTAAGGACGCAGGACTTCTGATTTGCCCTGTGTCCACCTACTCCCTCAAGCTTGCTGCAGGGCAGCTCAGGAGCCTGCAAGGCAGCCCACCTCTTGCTGTAGGTGTTAGCTGTGAAATCTTCCCTGCACAGGCTGCTCTCGAGAAACTATGTCAGGACAGTGAGCATATGAGCCACTGCCAGAGTCCCTGAGTGGGCGCCGGACATAGCAGTGCTAGGCCAGGCTCCAGGCTGTTTCTGGCTTGCTGTTTTGAGAATTATTTCCCTGAGAAATACAAACAAGTATCTACCCCTTCCTTTTAGGGGTTCAATGACAAACTCAAAGCAATTCACAGAAGTCCATCTGGGGAAACCAGGGGGTTCACTGGGATTACTTACAGGGCATAGGTTAGAGTTTATTTATAGGAACATCAGTGACCTCAAAGTAGCCACACCACTAGGTCTCCCCACAGTATGGGTAATGACTTCCCTATGGCCACATAAATGGAGTCTCACCTCCAATTAATACTATAAACGTTAGCACCTCTTAAGACGTGAGGCTATGTGCAGTCAGGGCAGAATTATATACAAGAAGTATAGGAGGAAATGGCTGGACTCTCTCTCAGGCAAGGGTCCACTGACCCTCCCTCCCTACTTGCCTTTCTGTGAGGGAATGTCAACAGTCAGACCCATCTTGAGGGTCTCTCTCAAATAGTCACAACTGCTTGGATGAGGGTTATAACTGTTCAGGGGCCTTTTTCTCAGACTCTCCCTCCACAGAGATTGCTTCAAACTTTACATTCCACAGCATGGGGTACCATCCACTTTGCAGGTAGGCAGGACCATTTTCCACAGCATGGGGTACCATCCACTTTGCAGGTAGGCAGGACCATGTTCCACGGCAGAGGGTACCATCCACTTGGCAGATGATAGACAGGAACACATCCTACAACAGAGGATACCATCCCCTCTGCAGTTAGGATCACTGAGGCGCTGAAGCAGAGTCCACTGGCTTGGATTTCTTAGAAATTGGGGTGCCCTTTCCTGGCCACTGGCACTGATCCTGCGCTGGTCAAGCACTGCCCTATAGTCAAGCACTCTGCCACTGAAAGGACTGTGATGACCCCCTCCCTTCCTTTTCCTTCTGTGACCTTCTAGGTGCTGGTTTGGCAAACGTCCTGGAGTGTACACTGACTACATCTACCAGGGCCCCATGATCCTGGTCCTGCTGGTAAGAGGCTGGGGGAGGTAGCAGGAGACAAGCCAACATGGGGAAGGACAATCTGCCTACCAGGGATAGAGAGGACCCTCTACCTAAGTGGCCCCAGAGAGGAAGCCTGGGCCAGGAATTTGTTTAAGCATTAATGAGAGCAGGAGGGAAGAGAGGGAGGGGGGTGAGAGACTGTGTCAGGAACACCAAGAACAGAGCTGAGAGGACTGAGGGCCTGGCCTGTCCAGCACACCTACCTCCATTTCCTGCATATACCCCTGCCACATGTCCTCATCCCTGCCGCCCATCACCACCTCGGTCACCCATCCTCACTCCTGCTGCTGTGCTCCAATTGCAGATCAACTTTATCTTTCTCTTCAACATTGTCCGCATCCTCATGACCAAACTCCGGGCATCCACCACGTCTGAGACTATTCAGTACAGGTACCTCGCTCCCCAGGGATACTTCAGAGGGCCCAGCCTCCTCTGAACCTGATCGCTTCCAAGCCAGTCGGTCAACCCAGAAACAGTAGCTCCACCTTCCTAGACATCCCTGAGACCATCTCCCAAACCCACCACTGGCCCCAGAGCTAACAGCCCCACCCCTTCTGGGTAGCCTGTGACTCTGGCCTCTGTTCCACCCTAGGAAGGCTGTGAAGGCCACTCTGGTGCTGCTGCCCCTGCTGGGCATCACCTACATGCTATTCTTTGTCAACCCTGGAGAGGACGAGGTCTCCAGGATTGTCTTCATCTACTTCAACTCTTTTCTGGAGTCCTTTCAGGTATCACGGTCCTCCCTGAGCCCTGCCACTCGGCTCCAGGAGGACCATAATTGCACCTGCGTGGGTGAGGATTCTTCTGGCAGAGGCCTAGAAGATTAGGGGTGGGGGACTGGAGCAACCTGGGCTGGTTAGGGACCCCACTCACCTCTGACTCCCCTCTTTTCCTTTAGGGCTTCTTCGTGTCTGTGTTCTACTGTTTTCTGAACAGTGAGGTAAGGACCTACGGCCAGGGCTGAGACTAACTAGACTGGGAACTATCCCTCATATCTCTTCTGCCCTGGGCTCACTTCCCTCCCTCTTCCCGGGTCCCCATGGGTTGCTACAGGGAACTTTGAGAAGTCCCTGTCCCTGTCGATCTGCATTTGTAAGGACAGCTCCCCCTCTTACTTTAGGCGCGGCATGAGTGGTAGCTAGAAGATAGGGTCTCTATCTTAGGAGTCGGGCAAGGTAGGGGTTCTGTATGGCAAAAGCCAGATGGCACCTTTATTAGACTAGAAAAAGGTGTCCTCCTCCTCACTTGAGGAAACCGGCTCAACAAATAGCAAACCAGTAACAGTAATTATGTGCATGTTGCCCCCTACTGTAGAGTCTGTCATTACACCTGAGTAGATGCTCAGCTGGGCTAAGGGAGGGGTGTGTCCTGAGCCCGAGCTCTGATGTGCCCACAGGTCCGCTCTGCTATCCGGAAGAGGTGGCATCGGTGGCAGGACAAGCACTCCATCAGAGCCCGAGTGGCTCGTGCCATGTCCATCCCCACCTCCCCTACCAGAGTCAGCTTCCACAGCATCAAGCAGTCCTCAGCAGTGTGAGCTATAGACCCAGAGCAGCCCCCAGGACCTGAGGCTGGGGCAATGATGCAAGCTTGCAGGCAAGCCTGTCTGCAGAGATGGTTGGCCTTCTCGTTCCTACCCCTGGGCTGCAGACCTGAGAGCCGGCCCAGTCATAGGCGATAGCTCACAGCACTGGGCTGGGCTCACAGCATCCGGCTGCCTGCTGCCCATTTTTCCTGGAGAGTGGAAATGGAGACTGGAGGCTGGAAATCCTGAAGCAGTTTCATGGACGCTGTGAGAGCTGTCTTCTCCCCAAGCAGTTCACTGAAGATCGGCAGTCTTCAGCAGCTGTAGGGAGGCCACTTGCTACCCACGGGGCATCATGGGAAACTCTTCTGTGATTGTGATGGCTCTGAGTCTTTGGTTGCTACTGAGAAACAATGCCACATGGTCCAGTCAGGAGAGCTGGAGGCAGCATTAGAAGTCTGGTGACTTCAGGCAGCATTCCACAGCCGTAGGAGCCACTCCTGAGCCTCCAGAATGTTATCAGCACTGTGGCACTGCCACGGGAAAGCCCTGCCTGGCTGCCTTGCACCCTTGGACGTTTATTGTTCTGCAGGCCAATCCAGCTTTCTGTCACTTACTCTCCGCAGCAACGGTCCCCTCGCCCCGAACTCCCACCTCCTGCCTCTGGATGGCTTCTGATTTGTAAGAAGATGGCAGTTGGGAAGGGGACTGAGTTGTCCATGAGGGGGAATCAGAGTGGACCAGCCTTTGAAGAAGTAGTGACCCCTGGGTGCCCAGGCCACTGACTTCATTGGCTGGCCTCTGCAATGTGCTCATGGGCTGAGTGAGGCGAGAAGGGCCCTCTGCTCGAGTTCCCTGAACTGGGTCAGGTGGCTCCTGGGACAGCTAACTGACAGACCCCTTACTTCCGGGTATGGAATGGCCCAGCCCTTGCTGTGTCAGAGGTCTGAGAAGCTATAGCAGGACCGAGGTGAGGGGGGTGATATAAATAATATTTATCTTTTCAACACCCTTTGTGAAGGCTTGCACTCTGCTGGGGCTGGGAGTAAGCCGAGGGGGCCCTCTGAGAAGTAGACGTCAGGGACTTTTGCATGACCAGAAGCCTGGTCACACTCATGCCGTCCAGGATGAGCCCTGGGGGCTGGTGGCAGGGTGTGAACTCCAGACTTGAAGATACAGGTGTGATCAAGCATGCTTAGTAAGAAACAGCTCTTGGTAAGGAGGTGATACCTGGAGAGAAGGACCATGGACAGTTACCGTGGCCGGGACAGTCAGGCAACTGTAGCAATGAGCGGCAGAAGTGGGCCTCCATTCAATGGAAGAGAATCAGGCAGCAGGTAGGGAGCTGAGCAGCCTATGGGGCTGGAGACTCCCCAGAAGCAGACATGGGGATGTGGTTGCCAGGGCAATCTCAAGGCAGGACCGGAGATGGGCAAGGCCAGGCAGGGAGAGAAAGGGAAAGGTCAGACAGGCATACATGTACCATGGCAAGTGCCTGGAACTTTGGCTTGCTGAGGAGCCTGGAGCACGAGGCACAGGAACTGAGTTGAGATAGTTATCCACCTACTCCTGCTATCCATCATTCATTGATTTGAGCTTCTCCCAAGGGACATCAGTTGCCCTGCACTGGCCACATCCGTGTGGCCACAGAGTTGTCAGGTAAAGCACACTGCAGGCCTCTGGAAACCAGTAGGTGCCTTGTAGGCACAAAGGAGACTGGTGGAATTCTCATGAGGGTCTCGGTGCCACCTAGGACATGCCCTTGAGTCTCTGGCCAGGGAGGAAGGTCACCTATGCATGCACACAATTGCATACCTGGGCACGAGGCATGAGATGCCAGGAGCAGACTAAAATGGTTGTCACTGGAGAGTGCCATAGCTCCTGCTGAGCCAAAGGGGCTGATGGAGGAGGAAGAGGTGGATTCTTGAAGGGCACATGGGGTGCCCTTCCCTGCCTATTACCCAAGCAGAAGTGTGCTCTTAAGTAGGGGTGGGCATGGGAGGCACAGAGAACACCCAGACAGCAATGAACTTCTACATCAACTTAGGAGTTTGGGGTGGCCTAGGGAGAGCAAGGGACAGCCCTCTCAGATGGCTGCAGGGACCTACAGTGGCTAAAGTGTCAAACAGTCACACTGAGATGCTTCTCCACTCTTTTGTCTTTCAACCCGAGCAGAAGAGAGAGCAAGGTGTCACACAGTGTGGCAGCATGGGGTGTGTCCTAAGGAAACCGAGGTGACACACAGTATGGCAGCATGGGCTGTGTCTTAGGGAAACCGAGGTGTCACACAGTATGGCAGCATGGGATGTGTCCTAAGGAAACCGAGGTGTCACACAGTATGGCAGCATGGGGTGTGTCCTAAGGAAACCGAAGGCTGAGGTCTCAGAGAAGCGGGGTGTGCCTGAGTGAGCAGAGGCAGGTTAAGATGAAGGGTGGGCCTCCCATCCAGAGGCCGCTTGAGGTAAGTAGGAACACGAAGCAGGGAGTAGCTGCAGGAGAGTGTGTGGTCCTGGCTTCAGGCAATGTCTGGGCAGGCACCTCAGTGGACATCAGGAGCCGTTCTCCAAGGTTTGGGTGGGGAAAGCTTCCTCTGGCTGTGAGTTGATACACATCACTACATGGAAGGACCTGACAGTTGTCATCTGGAGTCACAGGGCCCTCTTCAGCCCCAGGGCGGGCCTGTCCCTCATGTTCAAAAGAATGCTGTTCCATGTCACGCCTAGGGAACACCGTCTCCTGAGAGCTACCTCCTTGAACAGGATCTCGCTTCTCCCAAGGCTTGGTGAACACAGAACAGCAGTGGGAGGAGCCCCCCTTCCTGAGGGCAATACAGCCCCCACCATGGGATTCTGGTTCCCCACCAAGCCTCTGTGCTGTTGAGACATTTGCCTTAGGGCTGAGGCAGGAACAGCCAGATCAGGGTAAACCACCTCCTGAGGAGGGAGGGACAAGGGTCTAGAATCCAGATAGTCATACATACTTTAGCTGGGGCCCCTGTACATTGCTTCACCATCCTCCAAAGCTATTCTAACATGCTATCTAATGCTTAACGGGAAATCAGCCTGTTCTGCAACAGAGGGAGCCGAGGCTGAGGATGGAAGACCTGGCTGCATCTGGGGGTCTTCCCTTCCCAGAGTCCTCCACCCTTGGTTGGGAAGGCCACGACCCACAGAGTAGCCCTGGAGCAAGGGGACAGTGGGATCGGTATAGGGTCTCAGACTGATCACAACTGTGTTGTAAAATTGGTGTCTTCAGTAGCTTACCCAATCAATGTCCAACTGCCAGGCCAGCTGGGGAAGAGTAATTGAGGCTGTGTGTTCAGTGTCTCTTCCCTTCTCTACTCCATTCATCCCCCTTCTTCAAATGATGCTTCATTTTAGACTGTACAGCCCAGGTCACCAGAAGCCACTGTCAGCCTAGTGTTCCCCCATCCAGGATTCCCGCAGCCCCTGCAGAGGACTCCACTGGCCTCATCTCCTCCAGGTCCACCCATGATTTCAAACTCACCTGTTCGACAACACTGGGCCCAACGGGAGGGAGCCTCTGCAGCAACCGTGCTCCCAGTCCTTACTGTCAGTGGACACCAGGCCGCAATCAGGGGTCACGCTGCTCTTCAGTCAACCCTGGGAAGCAGGTGCTGTTCTCCCGTTTAACAGATGAGAGAGTGGAGCCCAGAGGGGATAAGAAGCCTTCCTGAGAGTGGTCAGCAGTGGCTTGGCCAAATGAGAACCCAAGCAGCCCCAGATGTTCCAGTGTGCCACCGTGCACCCCCAAGAGCCCATTGCAAGGTGACCCCTTATCTCCTCCCTTTGAGGACATTCTTCAGCCTCCCAGCTAGCTGACAAGTAGTACTCAGAGATGAACTAGCTGAAAAAGCCCACAACCTCCCAGTGTCCCAGACTGCCCTGCTTCCACATTCGAGCATGGCTTCCCAGTCCGCTGCTAACACACCAACCCTGTAGATTCTGTAGCTCAGGGTGAAGAAAGACCTGGACCAGGTGAATTTTGCAAAGCTCTCCGCATTCAGGAAACAGTCATGAGATGAGTTCCAGACCTTGAGCTGCTCTTCCTGTCCCTCTGTGAGATCCTAGACTGATCCCTGATGCCCAGCCTCATTACCCCTGGACAAAGGCACAGGTCAGGGGCAGGGAAGCTGAGGAATATCCCAAATACCAAGCTAGGATGGACAACAAGGGGGTGTCCCTTCCTTGGCCTTCATTTCTAGGGTGATTGGGAAAAAACGAATAGTGTACAGGTCCAGATCTGCTCCAGCTGGAAAAGTGTGGGCCGTGAGCCAGGACAAGAGAGAGTCTAGGGTACCCAGTCCCTTCCCCACCTTCTGGAGTCCCTGCCCTAGGCTAACACTCACTGCCCCCATCTGCAGTCCCCACTACCTTGATTTGGATGAAGATAAATATTCCAGCTGCCACCTAGTACCTAGGTCCCAATGGAAGGCAGACACTTTGTCTCAAACTACCTGGGGAGCCCCTGAGATCCCAGATCCTAACAGAGGGTAGCAATGGGGTCAGGCAACACTGCCGACCTAAGAGCATACCCGGAAAGGCGTAACTGGAGGTCACGGAGAGGTCTCTGCAGAAATACAACCTGGAGAGTAGCAGAAAGCCGAAGAGTCCCAGCTGCTCCGGCCACATACTCAAGAGGACAGTTCCAGGACTTGTGGACTGGGGGTCCTGGGGCACCGAGAAATAAAGAGGTCTCCACAAACCCCCAGTGAACCAGGTAAAAGGCACATGGAGTGAACGGTTCAGAGAATTCTGGGAACCCAGGGCACCTCTAGCCTGAGGATCAGGCATGGAGGATGGTGAAATTAGCAATATGGTGTGTTCTCATATTCTCAATCTCACTGGGGCACCCACTGGCCAACAGAGTCTTGATGCCCAGAATTAAGCCCACTCTAAGTGCTACTGCAGTGAACTGAAGTCCTGGCTTCTTGGTTTTTGTTTTTATTACAGGAAAATACACATGCACATGAAAACTCACATCCCAACGTGGAAGTATACAATTCTGAGGTGTTGATATCATCTTAGCCTACAAGTATGTTTAATTATTGTATGTAAATAAAAACACACCCACGACACTATTTCCAGAAAGTTTTATCATCCTGAGTGGAAATCCATCCCTCCTCCTCCAGCCCTGGCCACAGTGAGTCTGATCTCAGTTCTTGTGGGTGGATCTCCAGAAGGATGCCAACTCCTATGAGTCTCGCTAAAACTGAAGAGGAATCTGCCAGCCTGCTTCCCATGTGACCAATGCCACTCCGCATTCTCAGCAGCTGTGCAGAAGGCTCTAGCTTGTCAGTGTCACCTGTGGCCAAGCTGGTTGGTTGGTTTGCTGGTGTTGAGACAAGATCTCGTGTAGCCCAGCCACCCTTGAGCGTGGTATGAAGTCAAGGATAACTTTAAGCTTCTGATCCTCTTGCCTCCACCTCCTGAGTGCTGGGATTACAGGCACGCAGCACCACACTTGGGTACTTGCAGTGCTGGGGTTTGAACCCAGGGCTTTGTCGTGCACGCTAGGCAGGCACTCTATCAACTGAGCATCCTCAGCTATTTGGGTTTTTTTTGTTTTTTTAATAATGCACTGGTCTTGGTTTCTAAGACTCCCAGTAGGGAGCAGGGCCTTAGTAAGGATCATAACCTTTGGTGAAGGCTGCCTGTCTGCTGGTCAGCATCTGAGTGCTTGGATCAAGAGCAGTGGTTCTCAACCTGTGGGTTGTGACCCTTTGGGGGTCAAATAACCCTTTCACAGGGGTTTCCTAAAATGATCAGAAAACACAGATATTTCCATTACAATTTGTAACAATAGCAAAATTACAGTTGTGAAGTAGCATGAAAGTAAGTTTATGGTTGGGGGTCACCACAACATGAGGAACTGTATTAAAGGGTTGCAGCATTACAAAGGCTGAGAACCACTGATATAGAGGGATGCACTGAGAAGTGACATTGCCCCTGGGTGGTGGCGGTGCATGCTTTTAATCCCAGGAGGGATTAAAGGGATTCAGGAGGCAGAAGCAGGTGGATATCTGTGAGTTTGAGGCCAACCTGGTCTACAGAGCAAATTCTAAGACAGCCAAGGCTATACAATGAAATTCTGTCTCAAAAAATCAAAAACAAACAAACAAAAAGGAAGTGACATCGTTACATGCTCAGACAACAGTTGTACTTGCTGAGCCTCCTCCCTAGGTCCCAGTTCCCCTTAGCAATGCATTTGCACCTCTCTGAAATAAAGGTCCCTCAGAAGGGACCAGACCTCTCTGGGCTCAGCACACTTCCCCAGCTGGTGGCAAGTCGCCAGTCAGTTGTGCTGGCTCCCAAATGTGTTTCTGACAGCTCATTTGTCATTGTAATTACTGTTTGTAATGTAATTAAATGTTATGTTAATGGACAAATCAGAAGTGCACAAACACAGGGAAATGGTTTTGATGATAATTCAGTTGGATGCTTTGAAAGGCAGTTATAAATGAGTCACCGCAAACTAAGCTGTCAAATTTGGTGTAGGCAAGACAAATGTAAATAATTCGGGACAAGAAAAAGTCAGAATCTAAATGTGACCTGCTGGCCACTTTACAGTGCTCTTTAAAAATGACCTCCACTTCAGAGGATCCAAGCTGGGTTCTGGAAAACACCTTTCATTCCCTCCCACTGGTGTGGAGCAAACTAGGCCTTCGCAGGATAATCAGATTAAGAAAGAGTGGGCTGTAAGTCGTGGTGGCACAGACACAGCCAGGGAGAGGGACACGTGACAATAGTTGCAGCAGAGTAGAGTGATTCACTCTAAGCCAGTGTGGCCCCAAGGCTGACTGGCCACCACCTAGGAAGAGGTAAGCAAAAATGCTACCTAGACTCTCTATTATGTTGCTCAGTAAGTACAACAGGCAAGATGCTAACGCAACAGACATTGATGTCTCATGGTTCTACAGCATCCAAGACCAAGGTACCCACTGATTCAGGTCCTGGAGATGGAAAGGGCCACTCTCTCGTTGTGTCTTCACAAGGCCAACAGAGGTTATCTCTCCTGAGTCTCTTTAGTAGAGTCTTAGAACCTGATGAGAAGGTTCCTATCCTCTGGTCCATTGTGGACTGGGCTTCAGTGCACAGATTAAGTGAGGGACATAAAGCTTCAGTCTATAGCCCACTTACACCTTCCAGAATTAGGAGGGAATGTATTTCTGACTGTGGTGGTAGCATGCATGTGCACACACGTGTGGGGGGAGGGCAGGGAGAGAGATATGGGGAGATGGGTGAGGTTATTATTGAGGTGAGGTATGGCTTTGTAGCCCAAACTGGCCTCAAACTCACCATCTTCCTGCTGCTGCCTCCCTAGTACCACAACTAGGTGTGCACCACCACACCTGGCTCCATTTCCAGTGGTTTCTTTTTAAGATTACACTTAGTTTAGTTACTAAGCAGATGGGTGTCCATGTGCCAAGGTCAGAGGACAGGTTTCAAGCGCTGGTTCTTTTCTTTCCGCTGTGTAGATCCTGGATTGAATTCAGGCAGTCAGGCCTGGCAGCAAGCTCTCTCACCTGCTGAGCCAACTCGCTGGCCCCATTTCTGTTGTTTTAGGCCATGTGGTTCATATTATTTAGGGAAGCCCAAGCAATTAATTCAATGAATAAAATAGGTAGGAAACACTCCCCCCACCGTGTGTGTGTGTGTGTGTGTGTGTGTGTGTGTAGCTGTCTTACTTTTCTATCGCTATGATCAAGCACCATGGCCGAAGGCATTTGTAAAAAGAAGGATTTAATTTGGTCTGTGGTTTCAGAGAGAGTCCCTGATGGCAGAGACAAGGAACAGCTGAGAGCTCACATGCTGGCCCATGCCCACTGGGCAGTGGGCACTAGTCTTTTGACATCTCAAAACCTGCCCCCAGGAACACACCTCTTCCAACAAGTTCACACCTCCCAATCCTTCCCAAACAGTTCCACCAACTGGGGACCAAATATTCAAATATATGAGCCCAAGAGGGGCCATTCTCATCCAAACCACCATAGTGATGGTGGAGATGTGTGGCCATGGGGACACACGTGGAGATCAGAGCAGGACAAATCAGATACCTCCCTCTATGGCACCCTAGCCAGTTCTCTTCAGAAAGAATCTATCACTGGACCTGAATCTGCCTAGGGAGTCCTAGCTTATCCCTTTACTCTAATGCTGCACTTACAGGCACATACAGCCATGCCTGGCTCTGTATGTGGGTGCTAGGATCCAAACTCAGGCCCTCAGACTTGTAAAGCAAGCAAGCACCCCACAGAGTTTTTTTTAAGGATTTCCCATTTCAGTTGACTTTGTCAATGAATCCACCTCCCACCCAGTCCCCAGCATCACCACCTCCACAGTCCCTGAGTGAATGCTATACACTGGTGACAGATGCTATCTGCAGTGATAATGGATGCTACATGCAGTGATGATGGATGCTATGTGCTGTGATAACAGATGATACATGCAGTGATAACAGATGCTGTGTGCAGTGATAATGGATGCTGTGTGCTGTGATGATGGATGCTATGTGCTGTGATAACGGATGCTGTGTGCTGTGATAATGGATGCTATGTGCTGTGATAACAGATGCTGTGTGCAGTGATAACAGATGCTGTGTGCAGTGATAACGGATGCTACGTGCTGTGATAACGGATGCTACGTGCTGTGATAACGGGTGCTACATGCAGTGATAATGGGTGCTACATGCAGTGATAATGG
>LOJH01007282.1:0-12364 GCA_001685095.1 Ellobius talpinus
GTTGACAAGGGTGGGGTTTGACCTAACACATTTGCTGAGTAAGTCTACAGTTAGTGCTGTGCAAATGAAAAGAAAAATAAAACCAGGCCTCTCACTGCTGCCAGTAGCTCATGGGGTTAAGAGGGCAATGTAGAGAAGGAGTAGATGACAAACACGTGGCCAGAGGAATATCTAACATCGGCGAACATACAACAGAAATGAAGACGCATCCTCAAAGACTGACGGTCTGCCCTTTGATGGACTGCAGACTAGTCAACAGGCCTGCTAACAAGCCACCGCTAAGCACATGATCTCACTTAATGCCTCCAGTTTAGCAATTTTGCTTTTATGATTCTAACACCCACTCTGCCATATTTTAGTACTGGTTATGGAGAGCTGTGTTTCCTTGTCTGCTCCTCCAGCTTCAAACTATCATTCCAGTTTGTAACTCTTCTGATCCCTCCAAGACCATGCAATGAACTAACATAATCTCGCACTTTCTTGGTTCTCCTCCCAGTTCCAAAGCTTACAGCTCAGAATCTCTTCTATGAAAAGCACGTTCTTAGCCTTGTCCACAAGGTTTTATATCTCAGCTCACTCTTTCCACTGCTGGTTCTAACCCTCCACTCAAGCCTCTCTCCTTTAGCCACGAGGAGACCTGTATATGAAGACTGTTGCCTCCACACTATGGCTTGAGCATACTCAGAGGCCCTCTCTGCCTTGTCACACACTGTTTGGAAGCTATTCAATAGCATTTTCTCACATACTAAATGAGGATGCTCACCCTTGCTTCCTTTGAACATAAAGGTAACATAAACAGTAGTGCTTGGGAGAGGGGTTACTCCATCAGCTTTCCTAACGGACATGGTGTCTAGATTCAACCTTTCTGCCCCCTCTTCTGATGACCCCTTATTCTCAGCATGACTTCCCGCCTCTCTCTTTTCCAGGTTTACCTTGGATGTCACTTTTCCAGTATCCTTTGAAGCCCAATTTCCATGGTACATTTGGTATTGTGACTCCCAGGAAAGCGCTCATCTCCTTTGCTTCTCTCGATGCCACCTATTTCCGCGACTGACACAGAAGAAACCATCTGCTGCCTGAACTGACAGATGAGTTACAGCTTCTGAGATAATGTCACAGAAGTACAAAGACCCAACTTCCTATTGCTCAAGTTGCGCACATTGTCACTTTGAGGCTGAGATCCTAATAGGAAGAGATGGCAAGTGCTGTCTTCCCTCTTCCTAAGACTTCAGTACGTGCAGCCAACACGGTGCTCAGCAGTCTCCTCCGAGGCCCTCTGTAATCAGCTTCAACCAGAGTCACGAACTCAAGTGAACACTTACTGGGGAAATCCAAAGGCAAGAATCAGAAGCAAGTGAGGACCTGGAGTCCCGGAGAAGGTGTGGGGAAGGTAAGCAGATGGTGGCACAGTCCTTGGCAGGCTCTCATACCTTCATGGCTTAGGGAGGACAAAAGGGTCATGTCACAAGGGGAGCGAGACATGCAGGGCAATGGAGAGCAGTTGCCAATAACCTAGCAGTGGTATAGATGCGAATGGCTAGTTCTGGGCATTACTTAGGAAACCTCCCTTCCTTCCTGACCAGAACTTTTTCAACTCAAATAAGGAGCATGTATCATACAACCACAAGGATGCTGATGCTCTCCAGTTTGCCAACAAGAATCACAAACTTCATCACAGAAACAAAACCATCACACTCTCTTGGAAACCACACGGGATATCACTGACTTGAGAGAAGTCACACCTTTGCTCCCCGCTTCCCCCAGACCCTCTTTCTCAGCTCCTCTTCTTTGCTGGGCCAAAAATCTGGAAACTTTGGTCTACTACAAAGAAATTTCTGGAAGACCACCTTGCCTGGAGCTCTGGTTAGGCATCTGCGTTTTTGAGCCTTTGGAAACGGGATGACCTGACCACAAACTATACAGGCTTGCCTCCGTGGCAAGGAAACACACTGCAAGGCTTCCTCCTCTGAGACAAGAGAGAATGAGTTGCTGGTACTTCATCTGGGGCTGGTAGAACCCGTCAAGTGGCTCTCTGTGAATAGCCTTGCTTTGTAAATTGTTTGGTACTGGGGAACGGAGCTGCTGTGGTGCTGGTCTAATGACCCATCTGGACTTGGCAGCCTTTTTCTATTTTGGCAATCACCTGTTTTCCTGGAGGATAGGTGCCTTGCAATTGCCACACCAGCTGGCTTGTTCGGTCCTGAAAGCCAAACAAAACCAAACTGAGCAATGCAAGACAGAGTCAGCAAGACATCTGGTTTGCCATGTTTGATGACAAGCTGAGAATATAGTGAAGTAACATTTTTCTCTTGAGCATGGCAAGCAAAACGCATTTGCCATACAGCATAGGAAAGACTAGTCACAACTGACTGACTATAACAGTCCCCAGTGAAGCTTCTGGACCTCCTGTCTGAATATTAAGACCAGATTTTACACGCTTCTGCCAGCAATATCTTGGATTTTCCAGATCCTCAGGGCTGCAGAAAAGTGGACGAGAGCTGGTGAGGTAGCTTCCATTTGCATTGTGGTTAAGATGTCCCAAACCCTGCATGATGTCGCCTATGACCACTGTGATTCCATTTGTCCTAATGTCCTTGAGACCAGACACTGACTGTCCCTGTGGACCAGTGGCCTCTACCTGCTCTGTTCCCACCTCTCCCAGGCACTTGCTCTACTTCTAATGAGATTCCTGAGCACCATCTCACAGACAATCACAACTCTGTTTCTCTGATTGCTCCAGCCCATCCTTTCCCATTCATGACATCCTCATCGTAGCTGAACACACCACACTTCTGATTCCTGTGCTGAAAACAATGACTTTAGACGAGAAGACCACACAAAATACCAACAAACTCTATTTTTCCCACCAAGGTCGTCTATGAGTTTGGTCCCTCAGATCTCATGGTTTTTAAATCACCTTTTAAAAGCACAAATTTGTTTTCCTATATAATACCCTGCCCTCTGTTGCTACCACACCCTCTTCTAAAACCTCTTCCTCGTCCACCATGCCACCATCACATCATCGTTCCAGTCTGCGGGGAGACTTTCAAGACAGAGTGGAAGCAGGCTTGGATCTACAGTCAAAAACGTCCAATGCAATTACATGTTTAGTAAACTATGCATTACTTTTATTTCACAGACAAGCTATTTGTAATACACTGTCTCACTAGAGAAAATCAATACAAGAAAAAAATGAATGGGATGGAAAGAAATGGCCCCATCATTTTTGCATAGAGAAATAAAACTATAATTTCTGTATATTATATATAAGAATATATATATGAATATATATATGAATATATATATACTCTTATTGTGTTCAAGGGGCCCCAAAAGAGCAAGATTGGCTTGAGAGACAGGCATACATTGTCTTCCTGCTCCAGCCCACCTGTCATAACGGAAAGAGTTAAGATATCCAACTTTATTGCCTAGTGTCTAAGGTCACATAGTAACAATATAAACTTACTTCATTTACTCATGATTCAGAGCTTCTCATTGGACAGAAAGAAACAATAGAAGGCAGAGTTAAGATGCGCTCCTGTCCCGTGGTGTGCTCAAGTAACCCAGCACCACCCCACAGAGATGAGCCCAGACAAGCATCACTCCTCTGAACTCGGGGATACACCCTTCAAACAAGGTCTCCCTCTAAGGCCACAGCTTCCTATTTGTCGACATTCCTGCTGGCAAGACAATTGGGCTTGGCATAAGAAGGGTTTTATATGCCAGAGTCGCAGAAGGAAGAATTTGGCACCTGGTGTTTATGTACCATAAAGCCATCGCCAGACCGAGAACAACTCTCGTTTCTGCCAAAATTCCTGGGCAGGAGGGGAGGAGGAGATCCAGAACTGCATGTTTCTACCTAGGCAACCAGGATATATGGGTTGACTTGCTAAGCAACGTGCTAATGCCGTGAGAAATTTTTATTTAGGTACCTTCCCCTTAGCAACCTCACGTTTTTGTGGTGTGATACCTGGGCTATAGGCCTTCAGTAACTGGGACACTCTGTAGTCACTCCTGAGTTCATTTTCATTTCATTATGCTCTGATGACAGCTTCAAGACAGGGCAGACTTACTGGCTATTCAATAAACATTAAAAAAAAAGGATAGGTTTACAAATCAAAAATAACCATGCTAGGAAAGTTGAAGACCTCAAGAAGAGCCATAATGACATTGCTGAAACTTTTGGTGAATTGTTAGACCAAGGGACTCATAGCTTTGTTCTCTGATATATGTGCATGTGTGTGTGCTTATCTTCTTGCTTGTTTTCAGATCAATGTGTGTGTATGTGCACGCATGAGTGTGTGCACCCATGCGTGTGTGTGGATGGATATGTGTGTGTGAGTGTGTGCATGCACATGTGTATGTGTAGTGCATGTTTATTATTTATCATCTGGTTACTGTACAACAAACAAATTGTAGGCATTTATATGAAGAAATAGGTTTCTCCGACGTATTTGACATTCCTACACTTTACTAGTCACCTTACGAAATGGTTTTCAAGCCCTTGCAGATGAATTTGAAATTTGAAATTGGTTTGAAAAAAATCAAAAAATATTCGAGTACCAGAATTCATTTCCAAGATTATATCTGCAGGTAAAACACGTGCTGCAGGCAAGAAACGAACCACAAAGCACTCGAGGTTCCTGGATGATCTTTCCTGTGCTGATGGAGCTTTGCCTGTGAATGCACTCTGCAGTGTTGCCAGGGGATGCTATCTCGGATGGCTAAGTTTCTACCAACCCCATCCTTTTTCCCACAGAACAGTAACATTTAGAGATGAAGCCCAGTCTCCCTTTCCTAGCTAGCCTAGGAAGAGGCCCTTCCAGGAGCCGAGGCTGTTCTAAACCCAAATGTCCTACCGTGCACATGGAGTCATTGACTCTAAAATCCTTTCACAATTCTGCAGTTGATGAAGGTACAGGAGAGAAGCCTCAGGGAGGCATGAAACATACGGGAAGGAAGGCAGTGTGTGGAGCCTTCAAGCCAGTCACGTACAACTCCAGGGGAGACTATGGAGTGATGAGTGCTTGATCAGAACCGGGAGGATGGAGGGACTAAGGAGTGAGGACTGCTCGATCAGAACACAGAGGACAGAAGGCTTATGGTCTTCTGTCTTAACTTTTGTGACATGATCTAATTACACCTGTTTAAGAGTGTCCTATAGCACAGACAAAAGTCCAAATATCTCTCTCAAAGCCAAGTGTTGAACAAGCCTGCTTGCCCCTTCAGCTGACTCCTGTGAACATTCTGGATTCACATACAGATCATACCTAGATCTGATACTGTGTTCAATTAAACAGAGGGTCCCTGAAAAGCCTGAAAAAGCCCACTGCCTTCATAGAGGAGAGGCTATGGCTAACAGCTGACCTGTGAATTACAGGGTGCATGGAAAGGGATGTTCTCCTGCCTTCAGGCATAGTCTTAGGGCTAAAAGGGTGTTGGCCTGCAACGTTCCAACACCTCTAATACGCAGGATTTAGCGGCTCAGTTTTGGTTGGAATTTAGGAAAATGAGAAGGAACAGGAAAACTCCAAACACAGGAAGCAGACCACTGACACCCAGGAAGCTAGGCAAAAGATGGAGCTACCCAAGGAAATGGGGACAGGACCTCAGATGGGTAAATCTCATACTGGGCCCGTGTGCACACTGAGAAGACAGGAAGAAGTGCATTGCAAGAGCTAAAGGTTCCTTTATGAAAATTCTGAGGGAAAGGTACCCAAGAGAGCCTTGGGACTGACTTTGGCCTCAGCAATGAGGAAAATGGAGCCCTGAGGGCCACATCCACCCAAAGGCAGAACTGGAGGGTAGGTCTCTTGACTCTTTTAGCAGATTTGTTCAGCTGATGAGAGATTCTGTCTCACACTTTTATTTCCTATTGACATTCGGACCTCTATATGTTTGACCTGCTAAGAAATGACTTCATCTTGTGGGGGAAGAAAAGCTGAGAGGCACTGGGCAGAGGGAGACGTTAGTCAAGCTGGGGACTATATGCCGGCCATTACTGGCCTGGTCGTAGGCGAAGGAAAAGGATTCTCTTCAATGGTCAATGAGTTTCAGTTCTGGTCAGTTGAAGTAAGGGTCCTGAAAGTGTCCTTGAAAACAAGACAAAAGAACGGCGGCAGGATAAAGCAACGCGAGGAAAGAGCAAAGAGTCCGTGCTTCTCGGCTGGCCTTCGCCCCTCGCACTTCCAGCACCCAGCATGGTTAAGTTCTTACTGCGTGCACACTGGATAATGTTCTGATTAAAAGAGAAGAAAAGTTTGAATAGCAGAGTGCGGCTGCAGGGACAGGAAACGTCACATGCCACTATGGTTTCATATACAGACTGTGTCACACTCAGCGCTGAAACCCTAAACTATGTATTCTTACCCCCTCCAAGCTGCCTATTGTGTGCTTATAAACAGGAACCTGGCAGCATGTCAGGGGTGCAAATTGATTTCCTTTCCCAAATAAAATTGTAAAAAGCAAATAAACAAGGTTATGTGGGCTAATGAAACATTACATGCCAGGCTGGGGAGAATTCCTTTCAAATGTATTTTCTTGTGCAAAAGCAACACAAAGCATCCATGAAAGGCCCTTTCATAAACAACGTGTTTACACAAGAATGCATTACTTGAAAGAAAAGGAAAATGATGGTGTATCTCCCAGGATCTATTTGGATTATGTTTTATGAAATAAATTAGGTGGGGGTAGGGAGGTTTCTGCAGTGTTAGAGAACCTAAAAATTAACCGAAGTTGCAAAAAAAAAAAAAACAAACAAATGGAACTAGTCTTGCTTGACAAATTATTTTATCAGAGATTTTCATAACGTATCAACAGACTTAAGAAGCCCACCTTCAGGATCGTCTTAATGGATGAAATCTAGACCCGAGAAGAAAGGAAGAAAGTGAATGGCGCCCACCCCACTCTGAGATCCTGGGAGAGCTGGCTTGGCTGCCAGGCACCAGTGGAAACATCTCCTGGAGAGCGGCCTAGTTCCTAATGGAGATGCCGCGGCCAGCTGGAAGCGGTTTCGGTAATCGAATGTGTAAGAAACTTCGCTGTAAATTGCCTACCTCATCCTTTACAACAAAGAACGGTGAAGTGGGCCCTCAAACCAAAGCCATCCCTGGTGGATCATCCCATAACATCTCCCACGCTGCTCCCATCTTCCAAACCTTGTCTCCCTGAGAAACTGAGTAGCATGAAGCCTGGGAACACTTCCATAGGCAAACTCCAGAGACATCTGACATGTCCTCAGAAAAATGTGACAATCGAGGCAGGGGCAAGGCAGCAGGAGAGGGGGTAAGCATGTAGCTTAGCTTGTCAGTGGAGCAAGCACTCTCTGGCACCAAAGTTTTGTTGTTGCTGTTGTTGTTGTTTTAAAAAAGCCAGGCTTGCTTTTAATCCCAGCACAGGGGAGGCAGAGACAGGAACATCTTTAGGGCTCTCCAGCCAACCAGTCTGGTCCAATTGGCAAGCCCCAGGTCACAGTAAGAGACTCTGTCTCAATAAACAAGGAGAATGGCTCCTAAGGGAAGATACCTTAGGTTGGTCTCTGGTTTCCACACATGTGCACATATATGTGCACATGCAAACATACATGTACACATTATTTATGTACCCCACACATGAACCTGCATACACAGACACACACACACAGGGAGGGGGGCAGATTACAGGAGAACAGAGGTACTGTCTGCCAGTGGTTACAGAGGACATTTTGATTGCTGTTCTGATAAAATAGCCTCTCATGACACCACCTGTCTTTAGGACATGGGCATCACATACATCGTGACCAGGAGCAACACAATCTAAGTTTCTATGATCCCAGGATGGCCTTTATAATCAAAATAGGAAATGAACCTTTTACCTCACTTAGAGCTGAGATGTAATTCTGCTAGCTAGTTAGAAATAACAAATTGCACAGAAAGCATAAGAGATCACACCCTTAACCTGTTCCCTGTGGTGACTGTGACATAGAGACCTGAGCTCCTGGCTCCCTCCCGCTGCCATTTCTCGCTTTACCAGACAGTCTTGCCCAGGTCTCCTGACCACAGAACGCTCTTTTCTCCATCACTTTCAAATCCACAGCAAACACTATCAGGGCTGCTGGTCACGGTGATTAATGAGATAATATTTGTAAAATGCTAAGCGCTTCCCAGTCTAATGATCAAATGCAAAAGCTCCAGGCCAAATACTCTGGAGGGCAGTTTAAGCACAGAAAGGGTTAGTCACCAGTTGGCTGCCACTCTGTTCTAGGGAGGGGACTGAAGAGGGGTGTGTTCTGTAAAAGGATTTGGCTGAGGGGTTGGGGCACTAAGAACAAGGCAGTGATGGGGAAGAATGCTTGGGGGCTTGCAAATCTGAAACATGAATTATCTTGCTTCTAAAATATACGATTAACTTACACACACTCTGCATCCTTTTCAGCAACACCAGCAATAACTAATTACACAAAACGGTTTCCGCTGCACACAAACCCAAAGGATGCACGCCAACGTGGGAGAGTACATGGAAATATTTGTCCTCATCCTAAGAAAAGGACGCGACATGAAAGGGAGGTTGGCGAGGGACACATATACCAAGTATAACTGGCACCTTCACTCCCCTGCGTTCTGGGGGAAAGGGAGGACTCAAATTAATCATTGGCAAATTTGATAACAGATGTGTTTCTTGGCAAATCTACATTAAGCGTTCGCGAGGTAATTACCCCCTAAAGCGTGTGGCGTTCCTGTGTGCACTTGGCACTGTGCAAAGTCTTCAGCCCCTTTGTTTTTATCTGACTTGGAGTTGGAGCCTCGGGGTGATACTTCAACTGCTGCTTTAGATTATAAACTCTTAACAGCACCTTGCTCGAGGGCACTGTGTTTATTGATGCTATGTAAGCAATTTACAGTCCCTTAATAGCGCATTCACCACAATGTTACAGTGTTTAACTTGTTAAATTATATTTAGAGCTGCAGGGAATATTACCTCATTGGCTTAACTAGTGGAGTTATTGATATCATGGAGGTATGGGGCATCTACCTGACTGGTGACAGGCACAGGGATATTTTACAGGCTGGGGTCAAAGGCAGAAGGCAAAATTTGAGCCAAGTTGAGGAAGTAAGGGGGTTGGGCAGAGGAGAGAACTCTAAAGGAAAGATGTCTGAGTCTGGGAGGACCAGCCCTCAGAGTCACTTACTGTCTCAGGAAGCAAAGAAAGAGCCAAAGATGGCCAAATGGAGCTCAGCCTTGCTCTCCACTGCCTGCACCATGTAGCAGTCGCTTTTCAGCCTCAATGTGCCCTCCTGTTAGAAAAATGCCAGGGACTGGGCCCTCGGATCCAGCCATACTACTGGCTAGCAGCTACCATCCTTTTCCAGTGGGCTTAGTGTCCAGGGCTCAGCTCTTCAGAACAAAAGATCCCAATGGAAACAATGTATTCTAGTTTGTCTTCTGTTGCAATGGTAAAACTTGGGGAGGTTTATTTGTTCTTAGAGTTTATAGTACATCACTGAGGGAAGCCAGGGCACCAACTCAACAAAAGAATCTGGAGGCAGGAACCGAAGCAGAGGCCATGGAGGAAATGTTCCCCATAGCATGCTCAGCCTGCTTTCTTATACACCCCAGGGTCAGCAGCCGGGGATGACATCCCCGACAGTGTGCTAGGCCCTCCCGCATCAATCATTAATTAAGAAAAGGCCCCGTAGACTTGCCCACCAGCCAGTCTGATGGAGGCAATCCCTCAACTGAGGCTCTCTCTTCCCAGGTGACTCTAGCTTGTGTCAAGTTGACAAACTAACCAGCTCACAGTGTAAATATTGCCACAAAGAGCAAGCAGGAGAAGGGATCCCAAAAAAGGCGAGAAAAGCCGCCACAGCGGCCAGAGAAGATGAGGAAGGGGCGGAGGGAATAGAGGAAGAGAAGGAGGAGGAAGGGGCCAGAGCAGGAACCCCATCTGTATCAGAATAAGGAGAGATTGAAACAAGGCTAAAACTACCTTTGCTCCCAAAGCTTAGTGACATCATGAGGCCCCATCAGCAAACAGGCAAAGGTCAAGGTATTAACCAGCCACAGAAGCGACAGGGGATGGGCAGTGACTGCAGCCGTGTGGTTGATGGATTCTGGGGTCTTAGTTCATGTGATGCACCGGTGGCTCACAAACAGCGAAGGGATGAAGTAAACCACCAAAATGATGAGGGGTGGGGCAAGTAGACCCAGTGCTTAAGGGCCGTCTCCTATATCTCTATCCCGCAGCAGGTCTCTCTTACTCAGGGTACTTCACAAGCAGATGGAACTGGAAGCTGAAAAGCCAATGAACGAGGGACGCTGCTCACCAGCCTTTTGGGCTAATGTGATCAGTAACAAAGGC
This sequence comes from Ellobius talpinus, assembly GCA_001685095.1. Lineage (NCBI taxonomy): Eukaryota > Metazoa > Chordata > Mammalia > Rodentia > Cricetidae > Ellobius > Ellobius talpinus. The sequence continues at coordinate 10,337 of LOJH01007282.1, forward strand.
AGGTTGTGTGTAGTTCAAAGGTAGGGGCAGCACTGTTTGAGCCTAAACACCAGGTTTCCTAAGAGTGGAGAGGAAGTTTCACATATGGGGATGCTGAACGGGATCTCATGGGAACAAAAAACTCCAATGCTAAGTTGAAACCAGAATTTCCCATTCTTCTGAAATTTGATAGATTTTAATAATGGATCTAACAGTTCTCATATGATGCTAGGGTTACAGTTTCCAAGCTGTATGTCTAGGTGCACCAGAGGCTTTACTGATCTCACAGGGATGGCAAGGGGTGAAGAAGTCTGAGTAACACACAGAAGAGCAGGACATCTGTTGGACACTACGCAAGCTTGGGTTGCCGGGGTTTCAACATGACCTCATGCTACATGTCTTTAGACTATATCACACATGTCGGAGGCCAGGTGGTTGTTATGAAGAAAAGTAATAGCATAGAAAAATAAACATGAACAGAGGAAGAGTGGGGGTCTGCCCAGTCTGAACCTGAGGTTTCCCAAGACACAGCACACAGCAGCAGAAAGCAGCTGTGGTAAAGGATGAAAGCGCATGATTATTCTGGTTCATCTGTTATCTGCTTGTTAATTACATCAAACTGATGCAAACATGCATGTGCTCACCGAAGTGTTTGGACCTGAGCACTTGCTAAGCAGAATGGTGGGTAAGTTTAGGCACGTCCCCAGCCCCCAACCCCCCACCATACACACACACACACACACAGACACACACACACACACACACGGAGTGTCTGCAACAGAGAGAAAGACCTCTAGCCTAGTGAAGACTGAGAGAGAAATGATTCGTGTGGAGATTTAACAAAATCATTAGCCAAAAGCATCATGTGGGTTAATTAGGTCTTAGGATAGCTGGCCGTGAGGCTGCAAGAATGTGCTGCACTTTCTGGAGGTCAGCCGAGACCCTGGTGGTCTGGGAAGTCATGGAAAATGGGGATTTCTATGCCCTAGATTTTGGAAAGTTCCCAATGCACACGAGAACAAGGGCCATAGATTTCTGCATGTTTAAGTTTCTCCACATCTGCTGGTCCCCACCAAAGCACTCACACTTCATTATCTTACTATGATTGTACTTTACATTTATGGCGGTGACCTGAATGTCATCTGTCCCTGTCATTGGACACTGACTGCTTACTGGGTCAGCATGGAATAGTTTAGAACATCTTGAGGCATCTCACTGACTGCTAATAGCACCACAGAGCCAAATTCTCTTGGAGTTTAACAAAGTTGGTACCAGGATCACAACATATAATCATGACTTCTGTTGCAAAGTGTAAGAAACAGGAAGTTGAAAAGGGTCAGAGAAGATGGAGCTGCTCGTATCAGAAAGCATCTTCAAAATTTCTCACTGTCCTATTTTATTAACTTGACCCAGTGTAAAAATGCCTGCGAGGGGAGTCTCAATGGCTAGACCATATTGGTTAGGGGACACGCCTGTGAAGGATTGTCTTAATTGTTAACTGCTGTAGAAAGGCCTGGCCCACTGTGGGCGGCACCATTCCCTGGGCAGGTGGTCCTGGGTTGTATAAGAATGCTGACTAGGCACAAACCTGTGAATGAGCTACCAAGGAGCGTTCCTCCGGGGTTTCTACTTCAAGTTTGTGCTTGGGTACCTGCTGTGACTTCCTTCAATGATGGAACATACCCTATAAGTTAAAACAGACCCTCTTCTCCTCTAAGTTGCTTTGAGTCATGGTACTTTTCATAGCAACAAAATGAAACTAGGCACACTCACCAAAGGTCAAATATTTCCACTGTGAAAAAGACCAGGGGAATAGCCCCAAACTCATGAGGTAGTTACATAGAGTTTAAACTTCAGCCAGCGCCATGGGCAGGAACTGAAATGTTTGGCTGGCTACAAAATTAATTCAATTAAATTTCTAATCAAGAATCATCCAGGGAATCTTTTGTAATATTTGAGAAGTAAAAGGAATGATGTGCCCATTACCAAAACCAAAGATTTTATATATATATATATATATATATATATATATATATATATATATATATA
>LOJH01007282.1:14470-28194 GCA_001685095.1 Ellobius talpinus
AAAAAAGGTCATAAAAATAGAGCAGAATAAAATTTCTCAAGTGCATTGTTACTTAAATATGCAATCTTGGTGACAATCTACTTTTTTGCAAATAAGTTGAGTAATAAAATATGCCACCCCTTGTAAGGGCAGGGAGGATACACATGGCAGCGCGATACTCAGGTCAAAGGGGACAAACACATTTTAGCTTCTATCTTGGGAAAAGATAACATGCTCCCTGCATGATGAATAGGAGATGAGAGAAGAGATTCATGCAAATCAACCAACCAAGGACACACTAGTAAGAGCTAATGCTCAGCCCCAGAGCATCAAGGGCAGCATCCGGTAGGTAGAGAGAGTAGGCAGACACGGGCACAAGGGGAAGCCGCTACTCTCTTCCCTTGTCTCATGATGTTTGGTTGGGCTTGGTACCAGAAGCGGGAGGAAAATAGATGTCTTAGGTCTCAATGGTCAGACAGGAAAATTTCAAAGAAGGGCATGTCACTAACTTAAAGACGGCTGTCCCCAGGTCTGTGACGTCAGTCTATGCAGAGTTAAAGTACAAGTAACCTCCAGATCACGTGACAAATATGCGGCCCCCATTCTTTATCTGTGTCTTCCTACCGTCCCCCCCTGGCTACTGCTCCTGGACAGGGCCTGACCCTGCCAGCCAACTGCATTACACAGACCTGACCCCTTTTCACCCCTCCTGCAGGGGCATTCTCAGCACATCAGCTCCCAGATTCCCCGTGTCCCTCTGGCCTCTGCACATCAGTTAAGTTAATGGAGCCTTCCACCCCACCCCCACACTCCATCTGGGCTTCCAGCTCTTCAGGGCACCATACTTTCTAAGTGACAGCGGTGCTCACTCATAACCGTGCAGGGAGGAGTCTGGGCCCTGTCCTCTTCCTGTGTCCCAATAGCCTTGCCCTCTGGAGACCCTTGTTCTCTTGGGAAAATACATTCCTGCCTTTTGTCTTTTTTGTTTAACATACTGTAAAATGCAACACAAGTATGCCAGGCTGCTGCCAGGATACCAAGGCCTTTGTGTTGAACGGGCACATCCTACCTCACAGGAAATCTGTTAGAGCAACTGGCAAGTTTCAAGGTCACATGTGACTGCACCAGGCTGTCCCGGAGAGATGGGTGTTGCAGGCTAGGCCCCGTGGTGCAATGGTCGGCATGCAGGCCTCTGAAGACGTGGTGTATGACATGGAAAGTGTGAGAGAAGACCTTACTTCCTAGCTCAAGTGCTCAGTAAGCCAGCATCCAAAGTTCATGAGTCTCGGCATGGCCTAGATTACAAAGCACGACCATGGGCTAGGCTGTGAGAGGGAAATGATGGCAATATGTGAACGATAACAAAGAGAACAGCTCCCGCAGGTCAGTTTCAAAGTCAGCCTCTACATTAGAATCAAGAGAGCCAGGGGCCAACATTAAAAACCAAGCTACAAGAAAACAGGCTATTCCCAAGACAGTCTCTTCCAAAGGAAGTTACTTTATGGGCTTCCAACATCATAGCACTCATAAAACCAAACCTTTATCCAGCAAAGTGGATTGAAGCATTTAGAGATCACAGCGCTTGGGTGCAACAGATAAGATCAACTCTGCATCTCGGGTGAGAAACGGCTCAATAATGAATCAATGTTAGGCACCTGGTCACCAAGCAGCTGGGCCAGGGTGCTGCCGCCCCAACCCATTGCCCTGTGTACAGTCCCTGTGATGACATTTTCAGAACTGCTCTAAATTTATATTAAACACAGAACACAGGACACCATGTCCAAAATGACAACAAAGCCACAAAGAACAATTCTCTCTGTTTCCTTGCTAGATTCGATTGAGATGTGTTCTGTTGAAACCCGGATGGCCAACAGTAACCCATCTCTTCCACAAAGGTATGCTTCCCTCCAGCAAGGTTAGGACATGAATCATATTTGGAAAAGGGACTTCTATTTGGTTTTATAAAGCTGACACTCTTCTGTGGTGGCTCCAAAGAATGACAGAAAGCTACTTGTGATGAGCTGAAAAGATGCCATCTCATGTATAATTAAGTACTTCAAAAAGATAGGGCCAGTAATGTCACTGGGATGTAGAAAAACTGAGAGTTGGATAGAGGAACAGACAGGAAAACATGCCTTCAAGAATGCTCTAAGTTATGGCATGTGAATTAAAATTTTGAATTGGTATAAAAGAGACTGTGAAGAGAGTGGTGTAAGGGGCACAGGCAGGGAGAGGCGACGGCTGCTGCTGTTGCTGTTGCTTCTGCTGCTGCTGCTGCTGCTGCTGCCTCCGGAGGGATCTAAAAGGTCCCCCTGCACACATTGCTTTGATTCTTAAGAGCCTGCAGACGTTCGCTCCATGGAACACAAATAACCTAACTTCAGATGTGTGAGCGGGGAGTACTGACATCCTCACGACGCTAACAGCAGTGTGTGCAAAAGACCTTGGTGAACTTAAAATTAAGTTAGGCGGCTATAAGATACTGATAATGATGGGGATCTGTGATTATGACGGGGGATGAAACCAATGTCGGAGGAAGCAGGGTGAAGAAGAACCAGGACCCAGAATCTTGTGGCTGCTCGGAGGCCACCATGAGATGGGAACAGCCAGATGGCATCAGCTGATTTGTTTTTAACAGGATTTAACATTCAGTAATGTACCCCCAAAATGTACACCCAGCAAATTAAGGCTGTAATTCCATCTTGGTGTTACAGTGACATGAAAATCCACTCAGGCTTGGCTGTCAGGGTTTATGAAGTTATCAAAGCCCCTTGATGGAATTACAGCACTATTATGCACAGCTGGGGGGGACATTATTCCTTATCTTAACAGCAGTTAAAAGCACAGTGGCACAAAAGGGCACTAAAATACCGGTTCCCTATAAGTGAGCAGCAGGGACAGAGGACAGCAGCATGCATATCCACAGGCCACTCTGTCTCCGTCTCCCTCTGTCTCTATCTCCCTTTCTCTTTGTCTCTCTATCTGTGTCTCTTTCTGTCTCTCTGTGTGTAAGTCTCTTTCTCCAGCTCTGTCTCGATCTTCCTATCTCTGTCTCTTTTTCTGTCTCTGTCTCCTGCTCAAGTCTCTTTGTATCTCTCATCATCAGCCCTGGGTGCTGTATTTTCCACCTTGTCTCCTTCATAGATTCAGCAGGCTTGCTCACAGACAGCACTGTTTCTGAAACAGCTAGCATTTTGCCACCTTCTGGACATAAAGGAACATTTGCAGGTAATCTGTCTGTCCCCCCATCCTCTAGTTGGGAACCACAAACATACTAAAAGCAGGGAAAATGACTGATGGTACTTAAAAATAAATGGCAGGAGTTTATTTAAAAATAAATAGGAACATCAGGTCTGGGTTCCCTCTGGATAGGATCTACCCCTCCACTAACTGCAAACTGTGTTATTTAGTCAGCCTGCTGCCCCTTTCTGGATCTCAACTGCCTACATCATGGCTGTGAGAATGGAATATATTCCCTCAGTGCTGAGGGCACGACCATTGGGGCCATGCTTAGTCCAGTCTAGAGCGGCAGTCACTCTCCTCAAAGGTTCGCTACCTTCGCAGCATCCATAGCAGTGTTTCCTTCTTTAGCCTTTAAGTCTTTAAGCTTCAATTGAAACTGTTCTATGTGAATGCCACCCATGCACATGGAGGGCAGAGCGTAACTTGTGGAAGCTGATTCTTTCCTTCCACCACGTAGATCCCAGGATCAAACTCAGGTCACAGAGCTTGGTGGCAAGTGCCTTTACCTTTGGAGCCATCTCTCAGGCCCAACTTTCCTTTCCTTTTCTTTTGCTGACCTTGAACTTATAACTTGAGATCCTTTGCCTAAGAGCTAAGATTATAGGGGGTCACCACCATGTCCAGCTATATAATCACGTAAGTATATTTGATTAACAGCTGTAAGCAAGCCATGGGTCAAATAGGATTCACGGGAGAAACTGGAATGAACACTAAAGAGAACCCTTTGAACTCAACAAAAAGGAGAACGTGGTAATCTTGTTAATGACAGCAGAAACCACTGAGATGGAGAAATGAATTAGTCTGACAGAGAACTGTAATCAAGAGCTGTGTACTGCTAACACAACTCTTCTTAGCTATCGACTATTGCTGATCTCCTGACACAGGACTAATACACCGGACTGGGTGTGGGTCTGCTGACTGGTTCTGTGTCTTTGATTTCTGCGTAAGCCCCTCCTGTGTAGATTGGTGACTTCTCTAACTTTAGACCTTTATTAGTAGATCAAGAACTCAAGGGCTTTTGAGAAGCATCCTTAGACCAGAACCTGTGGATTTTCCATAAAACCTCACGGGCCTTTCTGGTTCTCATCCCTGAGCATCTTTCCCTGTCAGAGTTTGATCTGGTATCCTGAGAATTCCACCACTTTACTTTATTATTCTTAATTCTTCTTTGCTCTTAAAACCAGCTCCAACTGTAAAAGCTAAGATAAAAACAAAAAGACAGATGTGACCTATTGAAGGACCATACAGAAGGGTGACGTTTAGTATAAGCACGGGTTCTGGGGGAGTGCAGTGATGGTGTTACTACGAGGGCATAAGAACAGTTTCACATTAAATGCCATGGGAAATCCATTGGGACACATGGTTAGAAGACACAGACAGATGCAGCCTCAGGTCAAAAAGGAAGCCTCTTCTGGGATCACATGCCCAGCCTCAGACTACAGGGCTCTTTTACCCAGCACCTCCAAGGCCCCACAGCGATCATATCTACCTCCCTTCACCTCCTCTAAACCGAGGCATGTTCTCAGGAGGTAATCTCATAAACTCAGTCACCCACAGGAGGGCAGCTAATGAGGCTTAGAGATATTTCCCAAGGTATTATAAAATAGGACTGTTAAGCAAAGTAGCAATGAGGCACACTAGAAGGATGAAGTTCAGATTGCAACATCACAGGGTATTTGAATAGATTAACACTCGGAAAAATTGCTGGTCCATTTGAACTCCTAGCAAGAAGGAGGCCAGGTCCTCTATACTACAAGCAAGGTTGAAAAGCTAGCATCCTTAGAGACAGTAATGCCTTTTACAAACCTGTTGAAGTCTTCAATGTTTCTTGAGAATAGTGACTAGTCTCTCAAGACTCTGGGCTCGATGGCAGATCTCCCTGAAAGACCCCCTCACTACACATGTAGCATGCATCCTTGGACGTAGTCATAACAATTTATGCTTAATGAATGAGAAAGAATGTCCATTTTGCCTGCTTTATGGCTTGGGTGACGGTGGGCTAGTAACCAAAAATGTCTGTGCTTATTTTCAGAACTGACACCATGACAGTCGATCCATCAACCACCATTTACACAGTTACCACAAGATGATGATGGTGGATTTTGTCTTTGAAAGATGTTAAGTGCTGAGAGCCTTAACATCTGTTCCCTTCCAGGGGCCTCTGCCTTCACTGCCAGCCGCTAGACTGTAGCCGGCTTAGCCAACTGACTGTGGGGCAGACCGTCCCCTGACTTGAAGAGCATACAGATCCATAGGGAACACCTGACAGAGTCACCAACCACAAAATATTTAAATAGCCGATTATTATGTGTTATTAGTAAGGAGGGTTCTTGGGAATAGAGAACAGACTGGTGAAAACATCTTGAGAAACATCCATTCAGTCAGTCTTTCTTACCTACTTTGTCCATTAATTCCCACACAGGAAACAACAGTACTGAGTTCTTAGACCAGGAAGCTAAGAGGCTTAGGTGATATTTAGCAGACATGCCTCACAGGCCAGTAGTGGGCAGGGTGTAGGGTAGACAGATAAGGTAGACTATTCATGGGCTGTGGATGTGTATATTAAACCCTATAGAATAGTCAATAGCAGTATTAATTAGCTAGTAATTAAAACAACAAAATTTATCCAATACTCTATGCAAAGTACAACTCAAAAAAATTCCAATGCATTACCAAAATAAATGCTTATAAGACCTATCTTATAGAAAACACTTCTATTCTTTTCATTTTCCTCAAAAGGAAACTGAGGCACATACGCTTGAGCAACTTGCAGGTGACATATGCAATGACCTCTGTAGTGGTTACACTAAAAAAAATCAGAGTTAAACTGTCAAAGTCAGATGTGATAGAAGGTCATTGGTTTTTAATGATAAGATAAATCTCAGCAAATTTCCAAGAATTGCCCATGCCATGGTATCTGCTCAGGGCAGAACTGAGCTTGGGTCAATCACAGAAAAAGCTTGGAAAATTCTAAAATGTTTGGAACAGAAATAATATGGCCTCGGGTAACCCATGTGCTAAAGTTGAGACCACAGAGAAAATTAGAAAATAAGGCTGGGAGAGATGGCTCGGTGGTTAAGAACACATAATGTGCTTGGAGAGGGCCAGAGATAGTTCCCAGAATCTACGTCTAGCATCTCATAATTGTCTATACCTCCAGTTCCAAGGGCCCTGTGACCTCTGAACTCCAGGGCTACCTGTACTCACCTGCACATGCGCACACACAAATACACATACTTTAAAATGTAAAACACTCTGCATTTGTATGATGCCACTAAAGCCATGCTCAGAAGAAAAGGCACAGCTGTGCATGCTTGCATTGAAAAAAGAAAGTTACCCAAATCCATGACTTCAGAAAGAAGGGCAAGTTACACCCGGAGAAGGTCTAAATCATAACAAATACAGCAGACTTTTAAAAAGAGAAAGAAAGAAAGAAATGCATAGACGATATATCCCTTCCGACCAAATTGAAAAGCTTACTGCAAAGAACACATTCCTAGATAATCTCGGTTCATAAATAAAAACAGGTTATAGTCTTCTCCAAGGCTATTCAGAGAAACTCTGAGTCGGGAGAAGAAAAAGAAGATATATTCTTCCCCCAGTGTTCTGTGATGCTATTTTACAAAGGAGCTATATACATATTTCATCATCTTTGTCATTATCAGCACCACCACTACCACCATCATCATCACTTGAAGTATCCACAAGCTGTCTCAAAGAGGTAGCAACACTTGTCATTTTCTCACCATCATTCGCAGAAGAGTCTCCTAACTTAGACTCTTCCTGAGAGGACACAAAACCAGAGCCCAAGGTCAAGTGATTTCTTTGTTTCCTCCTCAGTCTAAAGCAGTCAGTGTCAAGTTCACTCTCCTGGGTGTCTAGGAGAGCTGTGGTATCTAACACTTACAAGGTCACACAGTTACGAAATGTTGCCCTTCACCACTGATTGTCAACCTCTCTCGATGGCAGGTATGTTTTCAATGTTTGATGACAAAGCAATGCTCTCTCTCTTCATCCTACAGCTGATGAGGTGTCCATAGGGGGGGGAGGTCAGCACCTCCTTATTTCATGGATAACCATTTATTTGACTGGGCGGAACTTTAGTAGGCAGTGATGGGTGGAGCCCAGACTCGAACAGCCTTCCAATTCCAGATCCAGTGTTTTTTCTAGCTCTCTGCACACTAGAGGAGTCAAATGTATGGTAAGCTTCACAAAAAAAAACAAACTTTTCTTCAACGAGGAGCGTGCCTGAGCCTGATACAGACTCTGCGCTTCTCTCACAGTGGGTGAGGACAGCATCTAGTCTGGAACTCAATGCCCAGCACTGCCGTCGACTGCCTGGGTGACACGGAGCAAACATCCGAGTCCCTCTCTTCCTGTTTCCTCACGTGTAAAACCAGGGAGATAATAGCATCTGCCTTACAGGTTTCCTGTTTTGTTTTGCTATAGAAAAACCAGAAAGCGCAGAGCAGTACCTAGCATATCATGACAAACGACCCGTTCCAGCTGGGCAGGCAGCCTGACTTCCTCCGTCCATCACCACCTCTAACTTTCCTTTGGTTTTAAACTTTACAAACCCAAATCTTCTCTAAAGCAAAAGCAAAATACGAGCATTAGAACCAAAATACCCCTCTGAACACTCAGAGAGTGCCCAGAGTAGAGGATTTACAGCTGAGCAAATGATGTCTGCTCCACCATAAATACGTGGAGGAAATGGCAACGTGAGGATGGAGGCCCTGTGCCGAGTTAAAATAAGAGAAACCGGGGAGGGCAATGCACAGATCCCCCCTCAGTGTTCATATAAGTGGCATTTTAAAATATTTTACTTGAACTCGGTCACATTGATTTACTGGGGAAAAATCTCAACCTACCTTTCCATCAAGGCAAGGTGTGGCCAGAACGACTGAATGTGAAACGAAGGGACAAGGAGAGACGCATACACGCTCTGAGGATGACACCAGGGGCTCAGAATGGAACTCCAGGTCCCCTTCCTCGGGACAGCCTCCTGCCCTTATGTCCCTCCCCGCAACACACACTCACCCCAGAAAGTCAGCTCTATACTTTTACAAGATTTGTAAAGGTAATGTTGTGTTTCTCTTGTTGATCTCCCCCTCTGCCTTTGCACAGATCGGAACAGGTTCAGCCTCAGTCACTCTTAAACTCAGGCTCAACAGACCACATTTAACTGTGTTGGGAGACCCCAGGCCACACTTCGACTGTGTCGGGGGACCCCAGCATCTGTACCATCTCCTGTTTTTGGCCATCCAGGCTCCATTTCTTTTCCTTTTCTTTTCTGGATTTTGTCATTGTTTTGTTTTGTTTTTGAAACCAGGGCTTATGGAGTCCAGACTAGTCTCAAACTTGCTGTGTAGTCAGGCTGGCTTTGACCTTCTGACTTTATAACTCAAGGGCTAGGATTAGAGGCATATGCAACCACACCAAGCTCCATGTACAGCTCCAAGACATACACATCAGTGGCCTGCCTCTGAGAGGATATTTAAATGTTCTTGCACTCAAAGTAAAGGCAAGGAACACCCTAGTATGAAAAAATTCCAAATACACACTATCGAAAATTATTTTGTACTTTGGTGATGTAGCCCAGAGGTGTTCTACAGTCATTATAGAGTAGATGGTTGTGTGAGATGGTGATTATAAAAGCCTGCTCCCTTGTCATCCTCTCCCCTCACTGGCCAAGCCAGAGATGGCTCTGGGAGAGGATGGGAAACTGAGTTAATGTGTCAAGACAGAGCATCCGTCTGCCCTTCCTAGAAGGCTGAACCTCATAGTCTGCCTCATAAGGATGTCCTGGTCTTTGTCATGCCTGGAAACTTCTGAAAGACAGCGCTCCAATTTGAGAAGGATCCAAGAACCCATGGGCAATTTTCTAGAATGTTAGACAGACAGACAACAATGTGAGGGGCAACTGGACCAGAGCTCCCTGGGCTTTCTTCTGGGAATTCCTATGCCTGAGGCCCAGGCATGTTGGTCTAAGAGCCTTTCATCCAATACTGTTGGGTGAAGTGCTCCACCAGGGTTGGAGAGACGAGACCTGCATCCCCAGAAGAGAATAGAAAACCAACTCCCTTGGCCAACTGCTCCTGGGCCTGCCTGGAGAGTGTAACTCCATGGAGAAAACTGGTTTTCCCCTTCCCAGCAGGTATCAATTGCAGATATCTTCTTGGTTAGGGGTGGAATTTTGTGTCCACTTCTCAGTGCTGGGATTTTGTCTGGTTTGAAATGGCGCAGGTCTTGTATGTGCTGTTGCAGTCTCTGTGTATCAGCACTGTTACACAGAGACTGTACCTGGAAGGGGCTGTTTCTGTGGAGCCATTCACCACTTCTGGCTCTTACAACCCTTCCATCTCCTCTTCCACATGTGGTTTTCTTTGGGGAGTGGAGTTATTTTGTTTTGATTTTTTTCATTTTGTCTTATTGGGTTTTTGATTATTTTGATTTTTGGTTTTTTGGGTTTTTTTTCTGGAGAAAAAGATAGAGACAGACAGACAGATGAGAGAAAAAACATGAATTTGAGTGGGTGGGTAGGAAGATGGGAAAGACAGGGAGGAGTTGTGGGAGGGAAAACAGGATCAAAAATATATTGTATGAAAAAATTAAATAATAACAATAAAACAGGGCTGTTGTAGATATCATTAAGGTTTGTCATCACATTGGAAGAAGGTAGGTCCCCAGTCCAGAATAAGTGGTGTCCTTATAGAAAGGGGAAATTTGGAAAGAGACGCAAAATCTGAATGCCATATATACAAGAAGTCAGATGTCAGAATGATGTATTTATGAGCCAATAAATAACAAACTTTGCCAACAAAACTCCAGCCCTCCACTGCCCTCCCCACAGATTTTTTTTTCTTTTTACCTTCAAGCAGTTTGTCCTCAAGGGAAGCTGACAAGGACTCAGAATGGTTAGTCAGTGTTTCCTGACAGCAAGGGAAGAAGAAATTTAATTTCACACAAGCCCTTCCTCTATTCACTAGTCACGCTTTCCTGAAGAAGACCCTATCTGACCAGGGCCACTAGCATCCCTCTTCCCTGGCCCTATCTGAGCAGGGCCACTAGCGCCCTTCTTTCCTGGCCCTATCTGACCAGAGCTGCTAGTGCCCCTCTTTCCTGGCCCTATCTGACCAGGGCTGCTAGCGCCCCTCTTCCCTGGCGGCTGTGTCAGATAAAGGACAGAGTGCAGAGGGAGATGAGAGAGGCCTCTGGAGAGTTTAAGCCTTGCTTGTTTATTCTGGGACACACTTGTGCCATCTCAACCATGGTCAAAGGACTCTGAATCAGAACACAAACAAAGCTGACTGTGGCCAAGGGCCAGGGTAAAGTTCCCTTGTGCAGCTTTCTTGGAGAGCCATTTTGCATAGCCTTTTATATGATAATCACAACTCCTTCCTATGTATTGAACTTTGCAGCCAGAAGGAAAAATAAATAAATAAGGCTGACTAATGGCTTGTTTCCCCCAGAGGCGGCTTTTTATGGGATCATATGTTTTTTCAGCTTCTCCATCACAGTTTCCTGCTTAGACACTAGGAGCCCTTGACATTGGCTACAACTCCATGCATTATGGATGGCAACCCAAACCACCGACCCTGAGTGGCTGGACTAGGGTCCAGCAGGACCACAGCACCATCCCAGGTCACAGCCATAGCAAACCTGTACCCTTTGATGACTGTACACAGCAGTGGGCCTTTCAACAACTTCCAGGTCAAGCATGGCCTGGCCTGTTTATGACATGGTGAAGAAAAAGCCAGATCAGGTAGACTAAGCCTAATTCAAATAGTCAAGAGCAACTGCAGCAACTGAGAAACACACACACGCACACACACACACAGAGCCATAAGTGACTAAGAATAAGGAACTTCAGGGCAGTGGTGACACACGCTTTTAATCCCAACACTTTGGAGGCAGAGACAGGCAGATCTCTGTGAGTTCGAGGCCAGTCTAGTCTACAGGACAGGCTCCAACGCTAAACAAGGAACTTCATTTTTTAGCAGTGAAACAGAAGGTTGTGATGAAACCTGACTCAAGGAGCTGTCATGAGGATAGGAAGTGATGAGATATGAAATGATGAGGGGGATAGGAAGTGTTGAGGACAGGAAGTGATGATATAAGACAGGAAGTGATGTGATAGGAAGTGATGATGAGAATAGGAAGTGATGCAGAGGATAGGAAGTAATAAAAATAGAAAATGAGGGTTTATGGTACCTGGTCTGTGCTGGTAAATGACCGGGAATCCTGTCAGGTAGATGGTCCGGTAGGGTTGAATAAACAAGTAAACAATGACCAGCTCTGTTCTCCGGCCTTTCCTGCGCAGCTTTCCCCAGGATGCCTTCTTTTCAGCACCCTCCACCCCAACCCCCACAATCAGGGGAATGGGGCAGAAAGAGAAACAACCGCTGCTCCTCTCTGTCCCCACCTGGGATGGCGTGTTCAAGGTCAAGGGGGCTGATTTAAACCCAGCACCATTTACTTTTGGGTAATTGCAGTTTAATTATACTTAGGCCAGTAGATTTATCATGTTAAATTCGGGGAGAAGTCACAAGATGAGTCATGGAAACATTTTTGATAAAAACTGTGGAAACTCGGGACATCTGTGATGTCTTTTCCCTTGCCTCGCTCCTTCCCTGCGTTCACAGACCCACCCTTCTTGCCTGTCAGGGGGGTCTCTGCAGGGAGTCACTCCGGAGAGTTGTCCTGATGCTTCCCACCCAAGCATCCTCAACAGCCCAACATGACTTGAGTAGGCCACCCGCTGAACGCCAGAGCTAGTAGTCAACGTCTTCCCTGCAAACTCTACCCTGTCACTCACTTCTCTTCATCATGGAATACTGCTCTTGATGAGTATGGAACAGTTGACAGGGACCCTGTTAGAGTCCTCTCAGGACAACGAGATCACCCGTGGGCAGTAGAGGTTAGCAGCTAAAGTTTTGAGAAATCTTTAGGCACATTCACAGTATCGTGGGAAGGAAGTATGGTGCCAGAGAGCCAGAAAGTGGAGTGAGTCTGTCAACATAGCTGTGTCTTGAGCTACATAAGACACGCTGTCTGCTTCCGCAGGATTCCAACTCTTTGGGATGTTCATAGCTGTGGCACACAAAGGAAAAGTTTCTGTGGTTAAACGACAAGTTTTGAAAACACTGTGTTGAATATTTCATTCATGTCAGACAGTGCGCGATAGGAACTACCATAGAAGTAATACAATGTGAATGAGTTCATGGCCACAGGACAGAATGAAGGGTCAGTCTGAGTTTGCAGCCTTTGTGACAGGAGAAAATAAACTAAGGTGAGTGAGTCCTACGGTTCAGAGCTGCACTCTCAGCTGCAGGGCCTATGTGCAGACCAGGGCTCTCTCCTAGACCTCAGTCCCAGAAGCACTAGAACGCATCCTTTGTGCACAGTTGGCCTTGGCCTGTCTACATAGCTGGTCCACACAGACTGCTTTCTTCCTGTCAGACCAAACTGGCCTACACCGTGGAATTCTACTTTGACAATGAATTTTTAAAGCCAAGGATTTAATTTTTCCCTCCAAAAATGTTCTATAGCCATCAAAATTCTGCTAATCTGAAACACCTAGATCCTATCAGGAAGCGTGTCTTTGCAGGAAGTCACTCAGATGTCAAAGCAGGCAGAGCAAGCTAGCACACACAGGATAAATGGTTTTACGCATAAATAACTGAGGGATAGGCAAATGTCTTCCAAAGACGTTAAGATCTGATTTCTGCTGGTCTCATGAGCACGCCTCTCACTTTGTTCTAAACAAATCATCCTCGAACGGTCTTTTTGCTGATCTTACTGCTCTGAAAGGCAGCCCTGCTACCATCTGTCAAACCTTCCTAAAAAATAAATACCGGGTTTCCTGCATTACCTGAGTTGTGAAGGGAAGACTTCAGGAGAAGGCCTCGGACCTTTGATTTATATAACAATCACCTGTAACAACACAGTGATCACCTCCAGTTCTAAGGGTCACAGATGCTGAGCCCCCATCTAAGCTTTGACAAAAGCTTTGCAAGGTTTTAATCCTTGGGCATAGTGCAGTGATGAAAGGGATTTCTGAGTCGCAACTGCCATCTAAAAGCTAGGAAAAGCTATAAGCATGCAGTGTTTGCTCAATTTCTCCATGCCAGATTCGGCACAGGAATCTTAAAAGTCTGGTTTGTTTGGAAATATTTACAGTGAACAGAGTAAGTGCAGGAATAATCAAAAACCACAGCGTATAGGTACTTGACATATGTGTTTCATTCACCACCAACCACATCCTGGAATATATGTGGTTATTATTGCTATTTTGCATATGAGAAGACTGAAGTTCACAATGTTAGGCTACACGCCAGTACCTAACACTGATACCTACCATTCTCTGTGTGTGTCTCTTTGTCTCTGTCTCTCTGTATCTCTCCCTGTCTCTCTCTGTCTTTCCCTGTCCCTCTCTGTTTCTGACTCTCCCTGTCTCTGTCTCTCTCCCTCCCTATCTTCCTCTCTCTCTCTCTCTCTCT